>LR778275.1:51226473-51267843 GCA_902810595.1 Coregonus sp. 'balchen' | reverse complement strand
CTGCTCCCTTTGGCAGGCCCTAATGGGGATCCTAATAAACCCCAGGAAGAGTAGCTGCTGCCTTGGCAGGACCTAATGGGGATCCAATAATAAACCCCAGCAAGAGTAGCTGCTGCCTTGGCAGGAACTAATGGGGATCCTTAATAAACCCCAGGAAGAGTAGCTGCTGCCTTGGCAGGACCTAATGGGGATCCATAATAAACCCCAGCAAGAGTAGCTGCTGCCTTGGCAGGAACTAATGGGGATCCTTAATAAACCCCAGAGAGATAGCTGCTGCCTTGGCAGGAACTAATGGGGATCCATAATAAACCCCAGGAAGAGTAGCTGCTGCCTTGGCAGGAACTAATGGGGATCCGTAATAAACCCCAGGAAGAGTAGCTGCTGCCTTGGCAGGAACTAATGGGGATTCATAATAAAGCCCAGGAAGAGTAGCTGCTGCCTTGGCAGGAACTAATGGGGATCCATAATAAACCCCAGGAAGAGTAGCTGCTGCCTTGGCAGGAACTAATGGGGATCCATAATAAACCCCAGGAAGAGTAGCTGCTGCCTTGGCAGGAACTAATGGGGATCCATAACAAATACAAATACACCTGCATGATCAGCACACACCCTGACTCAAAACCGTGTGTGTATGTGTGTATATGTGTGTGTGTGTATGTGTGTGTGTGTGTGTGTGTGTGTGTGTGTGTGTGTGTGTGTGTGTGTGTGTGTGTGTGTGTGTGTGTGTGTGTGTGTGTACAGGTGGTTGGCAGCAGCAGATCAAGTACCAGCATCATGAACCTGCAGCTCTTCTACAGGATGCTGAGGCGCAACGGCTTCCACAGAGACCACATCAAGACCTTCTTCGATGGGAACGGACAGCTCTCAGGTGGGTTAGGACCCCCACACACGTCACAGGTGGGCTCTGAACACCGGTCTCCCCCGTCAGAAACCAACGTAATTCTCTCTTGGAACGAGGGTGACACAGATTTTCAAGTCGCAGGCAGGAATACCTCATCACGAGAGTGTGTGTCCGACTCACCTCTGTTACACATACAGTGCCAACACACACCACTCCTAGTTTAACCTCTCCATCCCTGTCCCTCTACAGAGAAGGCAGAAGGGGTATACCCAGCTACAGAGAAACGAGTGATAAGGAACCACATCTCCTATATCTGTGGTAAGCAGCACTGTGCAGACTCCCTGGTCCTCTACCTCCACAGCCCTGCCAGGAACGACGGGACCATGCTGCTCTGGGACGGCAACTACAACGGTATAGTGAGTACATTACTATAGCAACTACAACAGCATAGTGAGTACATTACTATAGCAACTACAACAGCATAGTGAGTACATTACTGTAGAAACTACAACGGCATAGTGAGTACATTACTATAGCAACTACAACAGCATAGTGAGTACATTTCTGTAGAAACTACAACAGCATAGTGAGTACATTACTATAGCAACTACAACGGCCGTCCTACAATCTAAACTAGATGCCCTCAATCTCACACAAATTATCAAGGAACCTACCAGGTACAACCCTAAATCCGTTAACATGGGCACCCTCATAGATATCATCCTGACTAATTTACCCTCTAAATACACCTCCGCTGTCTTCAACCAGGATCTCAGCCTCATTGCCTGCGTCCGTAATGGGTCTGCGGTCAAACGACCACCCCTCATCACTGTCAAACGCTCCCTAAAACACTTCAGTGAGCAGGCCTGTCTAATTCAAATCAAATCAAATCAAATTCTATTGGTCACATGCGCCGAATACAACAGGTGCAGACATTACAGTGAAATGCTTACTTACAGGCCTTAACCAACAGTGCATTTATTTTAAACAAAAAAGTAAAAATAAAACAACAACAACAAAAAAAGTGTTGAGAAAAAAAAGAGCAAAAGTAAAATAAAGTGACAGTAGGGAGGCTATACAGTGGGGAAAAAAAGTATTTAGTCAGCCACCAATTGTGCAAGTTCTCCCACTTAAGAAGATGAGAGAGGCCTGTAATTTTCATCATTTGTACACGTCAACTATGACAGACAAAATGAGATTTTTTTTCTCCAGAAAATCACATTGTAGGATTTTTAATGAATTATTTGCAAATTATGGTGGAAAATAAGTATTTGGTCAATATCAAAAGTTTCTCAATACTTTGTTATATACCCTTTGTTGGCAATGACACAGGTCAAACGTTTTCTGTAAGTCTTCACAAGGTTTTCACACACTGTTGCTGGTATTTTGGCCCATTCCTCCATGCAGATCTCCTATAGAGCAGTGATGTTTTGGGGCTGGTCGCTGGGCAACACGGACTTTCAACTCCCTCCAAAGATTTTCTATGGGGTTGAGATCTGGAGACTCCAGGACCTTGAAATGCTTCTTACGAATCCACTCCTTCGTTGCCCGGGCGGTGTGTTTGGGATCATTGTCATGCTGAAAGACCCAGCCACGTTTCATCTTCAATGCCCTTGCTGATGGAAGGAGGTTTTCACTCAAAATCTCACGATACATGGCCCCATTCATTTTTTCCTTTACACGGATCAGTCGTCCTGGTCCCTTTGCAGAAAAACAGCCCCAAAGTATGATGTTTTCACTCCCATGCTTCACAGTAGGTATGGTGTTCTTTGGATGCAACTCAGCATTCTTTGTCCTCCAAACACGACAAGTTGAGTTTTTAACCAAAAAGTTATATTTTGGTTTCATCTGACCATGTGACTTTCTCCCAATCCTCTTCTGGATGCACTCTAGCAAACTTCAGACGGGCCTGGACATGTACTGGCTTAAGCAGGGGGACACGTCTAGCACTGCAGGATTTGAGTCCCTGGCGGCGTAGTGTGTTACTGATGGTAGGCTTTGTTACTTTGGTCCCAGCTCTCTGCAGGTCATTCACTAGGTCCCCCCGTGTGGTTCTGGGATTTTTGCTCACTGTTCTTGTGATCATTTTGACCCCACGGGGTGAGATCTTGCGTGGAGCCCCAGATCGAGGGAGATTATCAGTGGTCTTGTATGTCTTCCATTTCCTAATAATTGCTCCCACAGTTGATTTCTTCAAACCAAGCTGCTTACCTATTGCAGATTCAGTCTTCCCAGCCTGGTGCAGGTCTACAATTTTTTTCTGGTGTCCTTTGACAGCTCTTTGGTCTTGGCCATAGTGGAGTTTGGAGTGTGACTGTTTGAGGTTGTGGACAGGTGTCTTTTATACTGATATCAAGTTCAAACAGGTGCCATTAATACAGGTAACGAGTGGAGGACAGAGGAGCCTCTTAAAGAAGAAGTTACTGGTCTGTGAGAGCTAGAAATCTTGCTTGTTTGTAGGTGACCAAATACTTATTTTCCACCATAATTTGCAAATAAATTCATTACAAATCCTACAATGTGATTTCCTGGATTTTCTTTTCTCAATTTGTCTGTCATAGTTGACGTGTACCTATGATGAAAATTACAGGCCTCTCTCATCTTTTTAAGTGGGAGAACTTGCACAATTGGTGGCTGACTAAATACTTTTTTTCCCCACTGTATATACAGGGGGGTACCGTTGCAGAGTCAATGTGCGGGGGCACCGGCTAGTTGAGGTAGTTGAGGTAATATGTACATGTGGGTAGAGTTAAAGTGACTATGCATAAATACTTAACAGAGTAGCAGCAGCGTAAAAAGGATGGGGTGGGGGGGCAGTGCAAATAGTCCGGGTAGCCATGATTAGCTGTTCAGGAGTCTTATGGCTTGGGGGTAGAAGCTGTTGAGAAGTCTTTTGGACCTAGACTTGGCACTCCGGTACCGCTTGCCGTGCGGTAGCAGAGAGAACAGTCTATGACTAGGGTGGCTGGAGTCTTTGACAATTTTGAGGGCCTTCCTCTGACACCGCCTGGTATAGAGGTCCTGGATGGCAGGAAGCTTTGCCCCAGTGATGTACTGGGCCGTACGCACTACCCTCTGTAGTGCCTTGCGGTCGGAGGCCAAGCAGTTGCCATACCAGGCGGTGATGCACCGCGGTAATTGACCTGGCCCGGCCCGGACCTGGCCCGGCCCGGACCTGGCACGGGTGTCCTGGATGGATATTGACCTCATTCTGTCAGTAGAGGATGCCTGGATGTTCTTCAAAAGTGCTTTCCTCTCCATCTTAAATAAGCATGCCCCATTCAAAAACTCCGAACTAAGAACAGATATAGCCCCTGGTTCACCCCAGACTTGACTGCCCTTAACCAGCACAAAAACATCCTGTGGCGTACTGCATTAGCATCGAACAGCCCCAGCGATATGCAACTTTTCAGGGAAGTCAGGAACCAATATACACAATCAGTTAGGAAAGCAAAGGCTAGCTTTTTCAAACAGAAGTTTGCATCCTGTAGCACTAACTCCAAAAAGTTTTGGGACACTGTAAAGTCCATGGAGAATAAGAGCACCTCCTCCCAGCTACCCACTGCACTGAGGCTAGGAAACACTGTCACCACCGATAAATCTACAATAATCGAGAATTTCAATAAGCATTTTGCTACGGCTGGCCATGCTTTCCACCTGGCTACCCCTACCCCGGCCACCAGCTCTGCACCCTCCGCTGCAACTTGCCCATGCCCCCCTGCTTCTCCTTCACCCAAATTCAGATAGCTGATGTCCTGAAAGAGCTGCAAAATCTGGACCCCTACAAATCAGCTGGGCTAGACAATCTGGTCCCTTTCTTTCTAAAATTAGCCGCCGAAATTGTCGCAACCCCTATTACTAGACTGTTCAACCTCTCTTTCGTAACGTCTGAGATCCCCAGAGATTGGAACGCTGCTGCGGTCATCCCCCTCTTCAAAGGGGGTGACACTCTAGATCCAAACTGTTACAGACCTATATCCATCCTGCCCTGCCTTTCGAAAGTATTTGAAAGCCAAGTTAACAAACAGATCACCGACCATTTCGAATCCCACCGTACCTTCTCTGCTATGCAATCTGGTTTGCGAGCTGGTCATGGGTGCACCTCAGCCACGCTCAAGGTCCTAAACGATATAATAACCGCGATCGATAATAGACAGTACTGTGCAGCCGTCTTCATCGACCTGGCCAAGGCATTTGACTCTGTCAACCACCGCATTCTTATTGGCAGACTAAATAGCCTTGGTTTCTCAAATGACTGCCTCGCCTGGTTCACCAACTACTTCTCAGATAGAGTTCGATGTGTCAAATCGGAGGGCCTGTTGTCTGGACCTCTGGCAGTCTCTATGGGGGTGCCACAGGGTTCAATTCTTGGGCCAACTCTATTCTCTGTGTATATCAATGATGTCGATCTTGCTGCTGGTGACTCTCAGATACACCTCTACGCAGACGACACCATTTTGTATACATCTGGCCCTTCATTGGACACTGTGTTAACAAACCTCCAAACGAGCTTCAATGCCATACAACACTCCTTCCGTGGCCTCCAACTGCTCTTAAACGCTAGTAAAACTAAATGCATGCTCTTCGATTGAACGCTGCTTGCACCCGCCCGCCCGACTAGAATCACTACTCTCGGCGGGTCTGACTTAGAATATATGAACAACTACAAATACCTAGGTGTCTGGTTAGACCGTAGACTCTCCTTCCAGACTCACATTAAGCATCTCCAATCCAAAGTTAAATCTAGAATCGGCTTCTTATTTCGCAACAAAGCCTCCTTCACTCATGCTGCCAAACATGCCCTTGTAAAACTGACTATCCTACCGATCCTTGACTTCGGCGATGTCATTTACAAAATAGCTTCCAACACTCTACTCAGCAAATTGGATGTAGTCTATCACAGTGCCATCCGTTTTGTCACCAAAGCCCCATATACTACCCACCATTCTGACCTGTACGCTCTCGTTGGCTGGCCCTCACTACATATTCATCGCCAAACCCACTGGCTCCAGGTCATCTATAAATCACTTCTAGGCAAATCCCCGCCTTATCTTAGCTCATTGGTCACCATAGCAACACCCACCCGTAGTATGCGCTCCAGCAGGTATATCTCACTGGTCATCCCCAAAGCCAACACCTCCTTTGGCCGCCATTCCTTCCAGTTTTCTGCTGCAAATGACTGGAACGAACTGCAAAAATCTCTGAAGCTGGAGACACTTATCTCCCTCACTAACTTTAAGCATCAGTTGTCAGAGCAGCTTACCGATCACTGCACCTGTACACAGCCCATCTGTAATTAGCCCACCCAACTACCTCATCCCCATATTGTTATTTACGTTGTTATTTATTTTGCTCATTTGCACCCCATTTTCTCTATTTGCACATCATCTTCTCCACATCTATCATTCCAGTGTTAATACTCAATTGTAATTATTTTGCACTATGGCCTATTTATTGCCTTACCTCCATAACTACATTTGCAAACACTGTATATAGATTTTCTATTGTGTTATTGACTGCATGTTTTGTTTATTCCATATGTAACTCTGTGTTGTTGTTTTTATCGCACTGCTTTGCTTTGTCTTGGCCAGGTCACAGTTGTAAACGAGATCTTGTTCTCTACTGGCTTAACTGGTTAAATAAAGGTGAAATAAAAATTAATTAAAAAAACATCCCTTAGCCCAGCCCTCAGCCCAGCCCTCAGCCCAGCCCTCAGCCCAGCCCTCAGTATAGCCCTCAGCCCATCCCTCAGTATAGCCCTCAGTATAGCCCTCAGCCCATCCCTCAGTATAGCCCTCAGCCCAGCCCTCAGTATAGCCCTCAGCCCATCCCTCAGCCCAGCCCTCAGCCCAGCCCTCAGCCCATCCCTCAGTATAGCCCTCAGCCCATCCCTCAGTATAGCCCTCAGCCCAGCCCTCAGTATAGCCCTCAGTATAGCCCTCAGTATAGACCTCAGTCCATCCCTCAGCCCATCCCTCAGTATAGACCTCAGCCCATCCCTCAGCCCATCCCTCAGTATAGACCTCAGCCCATCCCTCAGCCCATCCCTCAGTATAGCCCTCAGCCCATCCCTCAGTCCATCCCTCAGTCCATCCCTCAGTATAGACCTCAGTCCATCCCTCAGTATAGCCCTCAGTATAGACCTCAGTCCATCCCTCAGTATAGCCCTCAGTATAGACCTCAGTCCATCCCTCAGTATAGCCCTCAGCCCATCCCTCAGCCCATCCCTCAGTATAGCCCTCAGCCCAGCCCTCAGCCCATCCCTCAGCCCAGCCCTCAGCCCATCCCTCAGCCCATCCCTCAGTATAGCCCTCAGCCCATCCCTCAGTATAGCCCTCAGTCCATCCCTCAGTATAGCCCTCAGTATAGACCTCAGTCCATCCCTCAGTATAGCCCTCAGCCCATCCCTCAGTATAGCCCTCAGCCCAGCCCTCAGCCCATCCCTCAGTATAGCCCTCAGTATAGCCCTCAGTATAGACCTCAGCCCAGCCCTCAGTATAGCCCTCAGCCCAGCTCTCAGTACATCCCTCAGTATAGCCCTCAGCCCAGCCCTCAGTACATCCCTCAGCCCAGCCCTCAGTACTTCCCTCAGCCCAGCTCTCAGTACATCCCTCAGCCCAGCTCTCAGTACATCCCTCAGCCCAGCCCTCAGCACAGGCAGCAGACACCTCAGTGGGCCAGCCCAGCTCAGCGCTGGCTTACTGCCCCATGATTTAATGATGAGAACGCAGCAGCTCCAGCCCTGTCCTCAGAGCAGACTGTCTCCAGCCCTGTCCTCAGAGCAGACTGTCTCCAGCCCTGTCCTCAGAGCAGACTGTCTCCAGCTCTGTCCTCAGAGCAGACTGTCTCCAGCCCTGTCCTCAGAGCAGACTGTCTCCAGCCCTGTCCTCAGAGCAGACTGTCTCCAGCCCTGTCCTCAGAGGAGACTGTCTCCAGCCCTGCCCTCAGAGCAGACTGTCTCCAGCCCTGTCCTCAGAGCAGACTGTCTCCAGCCCTGTCCTCAGAGCAGACTGTCTCCAGCCCTGCCCTCAGAGCAGACTGTCTCCAGCTCTGTCCTCAGAGCAGACTGTCTCCAGCCCTGTCCTCAGAGGAGACTGTCTCCAGCCCTGCCCTCAGAGCAGACTGTCTCCAGCTCTGTCCTCAGAGCAGACTGTCTCCAGCCCTGCCCTCAGAGCAGACTGTCTCCAGCTCTGTCCTCAGAGCAGACTGTCTCCAGCCCTGCCCTCAGAGCAGACTGTCTCCAGCCCTGTCCTCAGAGCAGACTGTCTCCAGCCCTGTCCTCAGAGCAGACTGTCTCCAGCCCTGTCCTCAGAGCAGACTGTCTCCAGCCCTGTCCTCAGAGCAGACTGTCTCCATTGTAGTCACACTTCAGTGGAGAGCAGTCAGAGCACAGCTTTCACTCCAATATCTGTCCTCTGCTCCCCGTCCCGCTCAGCGGCTGGGAGGGAGATCCTGTACCAGTCTAACTTTAGACCTACCACTGACAGTCTCATCCACCTACACAGGCAGATCCAACCACATGGACAATCCACAGCACATACAGGCACTAGCACGCACACTTATCGATCACGCTCATAGCAAAAAGTTAATGCTGTCCTGAAACAAATGTTGGTACATCTTCTTGTTTTTACATCACATCCCCAATTACACGTTATGATGTTAACGATCTCGCTAGCTAAATGTTTGTTGTTGTGTTGAGATGTATGGATGTGAGTCACAAATTAAAGTTAATTTGCCATGTTGAATGAAAACTGACTTACCCGAGCTCTCACAATAGATAGCAATAAGTTACTGCCCCCCCCTTATCTTTCATGTAAATCCCATGTCCCACTGGAGTTTAATAAAAACATTGTACTCTGTTTGTCTAAAGAAATTCAAGCTTTTCTATATATTCCAGATAAAGCATACTGTATGTTACTGCTTAATGAATTTAAATGGAAACAGGATTTTAAATATACATTTTATGTGTATTTTAAAACCATAGCTTGTGTAAGCAGATGTACATATTCAAAATAAATAAACTTTTGTAGATACAGTAGTAGGTATGTTTGTATTTATTGCAATGTACTTTATTTATGGATGAGGTACAACTGTTCAAGTCTTTCATAAATGTCCGTCATCATCAGTTTAATAAAACGTTAGATTCACAGTTGGAGTTGCGAGTGTTTCCTCTAACACATAGATGGTCTGAGCGTATTTGACACAGCTTATCCAGAGTTGGGAGTGAAAGACACTAAAAGCTGTGGTTACCGGGAAGTCTACAAGGAAGTATAAGGTCTTGTTTCTCTGTCCATCTCATTAACTTCCCACATACACCACATTAAATATAATGTAACTAGCTTTGTAAAGTTACCATCTAGTGTAACTAGCTTTGTAAAGTTACCATCTAGTGTAACTAGCTTTGTAAAGTTACCATCTAGTGTAGCTAGCTTTGTAAAGTTACCATCTAGTGTAACTAGCTTTGTAAAGTTACCATCTAGTGTGACTAGCTTTGTAAAGTTACCATCTAGTGTAACTAGCTTTGTAAAAGTTACCATCTAGTGTAACTAGCTTTGTAAGTTACCATCTAGTGTAACTAAGCTTTGTTAAAGTTACCATCTAGTGTAACTAGCTTTGTAAAGTTACCATCTAGTGTAACTAGCTTTGTAAAGTTACCATCTAGTGTAACTAGCTTTGGTAAAGTTACCTATCTAGTGTAACTAGCTTTGGTAAAGTTACCATCTAGTGTAACTAGCTTTGTAAAGTTACCATCTAGTGTAACTAGCTTTGTAAAGTTACCATCTAGTGTAACTAGCTTTTCTTGGAGCAGCAGTAATGTGTCTGGCTTTGGTCCTTAGGATGCCAAGTTCGAAACTCGCCTCAGAACCTCGCCCTACCCGCCCAAAATGCCTCAATATGAGTGGAATATTTTCCCTTCAGATGGTTGAGCTCTATCCTGGCTCAACCTGCTCCTCTGTTCCCTGGTTAGCTGTTAGCTCTGTGCTGGGATACTGGCTCAGGACCGTGGTGGGGAATAGTGGGCTGCTGACCCTCTGGGTTAGGGTTGTATGTCTCTGTCCTGCTGTTTCAGCCACATAGCAGAGTACAAACCTCCCTGGGACAGCAACTCCTCATGCCTGGAGAGAAGAGCAAGAGAGGAGAGACAGAGAGAAAGAGGAGAGAGAGAGGGGGAGTGAAAGAGGAGCGAGAGATGAGAGGGGGAGGGAAAGAGAGAGAGAGAGAGAGAGAGGAGGGTATGAAAGAGGAGAGAGAGAGAGAGAGAGAAAGAGAGAGAGAGAGAGAGAGAGAGAAGAGAGAGAGAGAGAGAGAGAAGAGAGAGAGAGAGAGAGAGAGAGAGGGGGGGTGAAAGAGGAGCAGAGAGAGAGGGGTCGTGAAAGAGGGAGAGGAGAGAGAGAGGAGTGAAAGAGGAGAGAGAGAGAGAGAGGAGAGGGGATGAAGAGGAGAGAGAGCGAGAGAGAGGGGGGTGAAAGAGGAGAGAGAGCGAGAGAGAGGGGGGAGGTGTGTGCTGATGATGATGAAAGAGGAGAGAGAGAGAGAGAGAGGAGGGGGGAGGGTGGGGGGGCGGGGGGGGGAGGAAGAGGAGGATAGGAGGAGGGAAGAGAAGAGCGAAAGAGAGGGGGGAGTGAAAGAGGAGAGAGAGCGAAAGAGAGAAGGAGTGAAAGAGGGAGAGAGAGCGAAGGAGAGAGGGTGAAAGAGGAGAGAGAGAGAGAGGGATGAGGAGAGAGAGGAGAGGAGTGAAAGATGAGGGGGGGGAGGGGAAGAGAAAGAGAGGACCGAGAGAGAGTATCCTGAGATGAGAGAGAGAGACGAGAGAGGGGAGAGGAAAGAGGAGAGAGAGGAGAGAGAGGGGGAGGGAATAGAGGAGAGAGAGAAGTAGATGCACTGAGAGAGAGGGGGAGTGAAAGAGGAGAGAGAAGAAGATGATGGAGAGAGAGAGAGAGAGAGAGAGAGGAGAGAGAGAGAGAGAGAGAGAGAGAGAAGAGAGGGGGGAGGGGGAAAGAGGCAGAGACGAGCACGAGAGAGACGTAGGAGAGGAGAGAGAGAGACGAGAGAGAGAGAGAAGAGAGAGAGAGGGAGTGATGAAAGAGGAGAGAGAGAGGGGGGGAGGGAAAGGAGGAGAGAGAGAGAGAGGAAGTGAAAGAGGAGAGAGAGAGATGAGAGAGAGAGAGAGAGGAGAGAGAGAGAGAGAGAGAGAGGGGGGAGTTGAGAGAGAGAGAGAGAGAGAGAGAGAGAGAGAGAGAGAGAGGAGAGAGAAGGAGAGAGAGAGAGAGAGAGAGAGAGAGAGAAGAGAGAGAGTTTTAATGTCACGTGCACAAGTAAGTGAAATGTTCTTTCTTGCAAGTTCAAACCCAAACAATGCAGTAATCAATATCAATGTAGCACAAATAAACAAGGTAGGAAGAAAACACATGAGATATAAAAATAAGAATAGAAAAACCGAGAAAGATAAGAAGCTACATACAGGTTCAATAACATATTAAACAATGTGCAGGGATACTGGAGGGATGGAGGTAGATATGTATAGGGGTAAGGTGACTATATACAGGTTCAGTTCAATGCCATATTAACAATGTGCAGGGATACTGGAGTGATGGAGGTAGATACAGTGGGGAGAAGAAGTATTTGATACACTGCCGATTTTGCAGGTTTTCCTACTTACAAAGCATGTAGAGGTCTGTAATTTTTATCATAGGTACACTTCAACTGTGAGAGACATAATCTAAAACAAAAATCCAGAAAATCACATTGTATGATTTTTATGTAATTAATTTGCATTTTATTGCATGACGTAAGTATTTGATCACCTACCAACCAGTAAGAATTCCGGCTCTCACAGACCTGTTAGTTTTTCTTTAAGAAGCCCTCCTGTTCTCCACTCATTACCTGTATTAACTGCACCTGTTTGAACTCGTTACCTGTATAAAAGACACCTGTCCACACACTCAATCAAACAGACTCCAACCTCTCCACAATGGCCAAGACCAGAGAGCTGTGTAAGGACATCAGGGATAAATTGTAGACCTGCACAAGGCTGGGATGGGCTACAGGACAATAGGCAAGCAGCATGGTGAGAAGGCAACAACTGTTGGCGCAATTATTAGAAAATGAAAGAAGTTCAAGATGACGGTCAATTACCCTCGGTCTGGGGCTCCATGCAATATCTCACCTCGTGGGGCATCAATGATCATGAGGAAGGTGAGGGATCAGCCCAGAACTACACGGCAGGACCTGGTCAATGACCTGAAGAGAGCTGGGACCCACAGTCTCAAAGAAAACCATTAGTAACACACTACGCCGTCATGGATTAAAATCCTGCAGCGCACGCAAGGTCCCACTGCTCAAGCCAGCGCATGTCCAGGCCCATCTGAAGTTTGCCAATGACCATCTGGATGATCCAGAGGAGGAATGGGAGAAGGTCATGTGGTCTGATGAGACAAAAATATAGCTTTTTGGTCTAAACTCCACTCGCCGTGTTTGGAGGAAGAAGAAGGATGAGTACAACCCCAAGAACACCATCCCAACCGTGAAGCATTGAGGTGGAAACATCATTCTTTGGGGATGCTTTTCTGCAAAGGGGACAGGACGACTGCACCGTATTGAGGGGAGGATGGATGGGGCCATGTATCGCGAGATCTTGGCCAACAACCTCCTTCCCTCAGTAAGAGCATTGAAGATGGGTCGTGGCTGGGTCTTCCAGCATGACAACGAACCGAAACACACAGCCAGGGCAAGTAAGGAGTGGCTCCGTAAGAAGCATCTCAAGGTCCTGGAGTGGCCTAGCCAGTCTCCAGACCAGAACCCAATAGAAAATCTTTGGAGGGAGCTGAAAGTCCGTATTGTCCAGCGACAGCCCCGAAACCTGAAGGATCTGGAGAAGGTCTGTATGGAGGAGTGGGCCAAAATCCCTGCTGCAGTGTGTGCAAACCTGGTCAAGACCTACAGGAAACATATGATCTCTGTAATTGCAAACAAAGGTTTCTGTACCAAATATTAAGTTCTGCTTTTCTGATGTATCAAATACTTATGTCATGCAATAAAATGCAATTAATTACTTAAAAATCATACAATGTGATTTTCTGGATTTTTGTTTTTAGATTCCGTCTCTCACAGTTTGTGAAGTGTACCTATGATAAAAATTACAGACCTCTACATGCTTGTAAGTCGAAAACCTGCAAGATCGGCAGTGTATCAAATACTTGTTCTCCCCACTGTATGTATAGGGGTAATCATACTATATACAGGGTCAGTTCAATACCATATTAACAATGTGCAGGGATACTGGAGTGATGGAGGTAGATATGTATAGGGGTCAGGTGACTATATACAGGTTAAGTTCAATGCCATATTAACAAGGTGCAGGCCTCCTGAGTGGCGCAGTGGTCTATAAGAACTGCATCGCAGTGCTAACTGTGCCACCTAGAGAGATCCTCGGTTCGAATCCACTGGCCGCGACCGGGAGGACTCAGGGGCGGCGCATTAACCACAGGGGAACAGATTCGGTCGAGCGAGGAAATGATGGCGAGGGGAGGGCCATTGTAGTGGTCACTATCCTCTCCTTCTCTATGCTCCTCCTTGCTTCTTTCAGGTTCCTACTTGTTTATGGTTGTGTTCACTCTCCCCGTCTTTCCACGCGCCGCTCATTAAACTCATATCCACTCCTACTGCTCCCTATTTAATCTGATTTGTGGCGCTCTACACTCTCACGCCCTTATTTTTCTGTCTCTATTTCCCCCTTTTTCTCCTCTCTTTCTATTTTCCCCTTACTCCCTCCCCCATCAAACCATCCACCCAATCCTCCACCCCCCTTCTTACCCACATTCCTTCCACTTTTCCTCTTACCCTGGGCTCTTTCTACTTTGGCTATTGTTCATCTAGCGTCTTTTGTACCTTTGCGCCCCGCTTCCCTGGGGAGGCACGCCCAGTTACTTGTCACGGACCGTGTGCCGGCAGGGATGTAGCTCAGTTGATAGAGCATGGCGTTTGCAACGCCAGGGTTGTGGGTTCGAGTCCCACGGGGGGCCAGTATAAAAAAAATATGTATTCACTAACTGTAAGTCGCTCTGGATAAGAGCGTCTGCTAAATGACTTAAATGTAAATGTAAAATACTGGAGTGATGGAGGTAGATATGTATAGGGGTCAGGTGACTATATACAGGTTAAGTTCAATGCCATATTAACAATGTGCAGGGATACTGGAGTGATGGAGGTAGATATGTATAGGGGTCAGGTGACTAGGCATCAGGATGTATGATTAACAGAGTAGCAGCAGCGTAAATGATGATTGTATGTGAGTGTGTATGTAGAGTCAGTATAAATGTGTGTGCATGTTATGTGTGTGTTGGAGTGTCAGTGTGTGTGTAAAACTAAAATACAAGGGTCAACTCAGACAGTCCGTGTAGCTATTTAGTTAGCCATTCTGTTAGCTATTTAGTTAGCCATTATGTTAGCTATTTAGTTAGCCATTCTGTTAGCTATTTAGTTAGCCATTCTGTTAGCTATTTAGTTAGCCATTCTGTTAGCTATTTGGTTAGCCATTCTGTTAGCTATTTAGCAGCATTAGGGATTGGGGATAGAAGCTGTTCAGGAGCCTGTTGGTGTCAGACTTGATGCACCGGTACCGCTTGCCCTGCGGAAACAGAGATAACAGTCTATGGTTTGGGTGGCTGGAGTCTTTAACGATTTTCTGGGCCTTCCTTTCACACCGCTTGATATAGAGGTCCTGGAAGGCAGGGAGCTCGGCCCCAATGATGTACTGGGCTTTCCACACCATCCCCTGTAGCGCCATGCGATCGAAGGCGGTGCTGTTGCCGTACCAGGCGGTGATGCAGACAGTCAAGATAATCTCAATGGTGCAGCTGGTCTAAGGCGCTGCATCGCAGTGCTAGCTGTGCCACTAGAGATCCTGGTTCGAGTCCAGGCTCTGTCGCAGCCGGCCGCGACCGGGAGACCCATGGGGCGGCGCACAATTGGTCCAAGGTAGGGGAGGGTTTGGCCAGCAGGGATGTGGGTTCGTTTCCCACGGGGGGCCAGTATGAAAAAATAAAAATAAAATACATAAATAAAAAATAAACATGTATGCATTCACTAACTGTAAGTCGCTCTGGATAAAAGCGTCTGCTAAATGACTAAAATGTAAATGTAAATGTATAACTTTTTTGAGGATTTGAGGTCCCATGCCAAACCGTTTCAACATCCTCAAGGGGAAGAGGCGCTGTCCTTAGTGATTTGGACACCGAGGAACTTGAAGCTCTCGACCCGCTCCACTGTAGCCCCGTTGATGAGGACGGGGGCGTGCTCGCCCTCCCGTTTCCTGTAGTCCACGATCAGCTCCTCGGTCTTACTGACGTTGAGAGAGAGGTTATTGTCCCGGCACAACACATCCCACTGGTGACGAGCTTGGAGGGGACAATGGTGACGAGCTTGGAGGGGACAATGGTGACGAGCTTGGAGGGGACAATGGTGACAAGCTTGGAGGGGACAATGGTGTTGAACACTGAGCTGTAGTCAATCAATATCATTCTCACATAGGTGTTCCTCTTATCTAGGTGAGTGAGGGCAGTGTGGAGTGCAATTGAGATTGCATCGTCTATCGATCTGTTAGGGCGGTATGCAAATTGGAGTGGGTCTAGGGCAGGGTTCTTCAATTCCGGTCCTGGAGGGCCGAAACACCTCTGTTTTTCATCCTCTCCTTCTAATCAGGGGCTAATTCAGACCTGGGACACCAGGTGAGTGCAATTAACTACCAGGTAGAAATAAAAAACAGAAGTGTTTCGGCCCTCCAGGACCGGAATTGAAGAACCCTGGTCTAGGGTGTCTGGGATGGTGGAGTTGATGTGTGCCATAACCAGCCTTTCAAAGCACTTCATGATTACAGATGTGAGTGCCACAGGGCGGTAGTCATTGTGGCATGAAGCCTTACATGCTGACCACACCGCTCGCATCGCGTGTGCGAGCGTTGCAAAATAAATGTACACATACATGTTATTCAATCATTGCACCGACACCGCTCGCATGCATCAACGAGCGTCTGCGTGGCCAGGCGCTAAAATAGAACTTGGTTCTATTTGTGACGCTTGACGCGCTGCAAGTCCCGCCTCTCCCATCTCCTCATTGGTTTTTAGGAGCATTTACCCATGTGGGTGATTGAAAGATGAACTGAGGTCCACACTCCAGTCCAGTTGGTGGTGGTAATGCACCTTAAAGTTGGTTGCCAACCTCCATTTCCATCCAAAGAAGAAGAAGCCTGAAGGAGGAGAGATTACAAGAAACGAACTCGGTTTACCCTTTTATCTGTGGATGAATTGTCGGAGTAGAGGACCTTGTGCATTTCAGGTAAAATAACAACCCAATGTTTATCTCCCAGGACAAATTAGCTAGCAACAGCTAGCTAAATTGCCATAAATGTTTAATACTTTTCGACCCGCCTCCAAATTAATATAGTTGGTTCAGAGTTCGTTTCGATATTTCAACCTGCGTGTCCTGATCGCGTCTGGTGTGGATGAACAAAACCAACCTGCGCGCGATGGCGCACTGGTCTAGTCAGCATGTTTAGAGTTCTTGGGAACAGGAATGATGGTAGTTATCTTAAACATATGGGGAATACAGACTAGGACAAGGAGAGGTTTAATATTACCGTGAATATACCGGCCAGCTCTTCTGCACATGCTCTGAGAACGCGCCCTGGAATACCGTTCGGCCACGCGGCCTTGCGAGTGTTGACCTGATTAAAGACCATACTCACGTCGACCTCGGAGAGCGAGATCACCCAGTCCTCTGAGAGCGAGATCACCCAGTCCTCGGAGAGCGAGATCACCCAGTCCTCGGAGAGCGAGATCACCCAGTCCTCGGAGAGCGAGATCACCCAGTCCTCGGAGAGCGAGATCACCCAGTCCTCTGAGAGCGAGATCACCCAGTCCTCGGAGAGCGAGATCACCCAGTCCTCGGAGAGCGAGATCACCCAGTCCTCGGAGAGCGAGATCACCCAGTCCTCGGAGAGCGAGATCACCCAGTCCTCGGAGAGCGAGATCACCCAGTCCTCTGGGTCGGTCTCATGCACAGAAAACATACAGGACGGTAGCTCTCCAGGAACAGGGTTGGGCAGTCCTGTCTTAAGCTAAAGTGTACAACACCCGTTGGCATAAAAGCATAATGAAATTGTTGCCAGCAGAGCTGGTTAGGCAGTTTTCATGCTATCCAGAGGTAAACAAATCATCGGCCAGAGCGTCAAGTGTCGTCTCTGAACGCTCCGAGAGCGAAACGAGATGGGTGGGGCTAAAGCTTAAGAGGGTGTGAACGATGCTGAATGGGTGTAGACAAAGAAGAGCTCTTCACTAGATACTAAAACATTAAAATGCCATTCTCTCAAAAGTGAGTTTACAAGTTGATCAACTTTCAAGGTTATTTTATCGCTTATTCGCTTATTAGAAATGTGGATAACTAGGGCCACTAAAAACTTTCTTTGGAGTCGTGGAGACAAGCTCTGGAACCTTTCTTTAACACTCTCTTTTCAAAGCCACCTATTAAAACGGTTTCTCCCAGATTTGTTCACAGAGCAAGAGAGAAACGCGAAAGTGAGACGGGAACAGGAAGTCAAGTTCGCTCAGCCATAACTTGATATCAAAAAAGCCTGTTTCTACCAGTAGAATAGAACCCTAATGAACAGTTTGGGGCTCTCAGTTGTCCAGCAAGGGAACAGCTCTCAACATAATGGAATATCACACCAGGACTCCTTCTCTGTTTCACATCACACCAGGACAGGGACAGTCAGAGGACAGGACACCTGTTAGGGGGACAGGGACAGTCAGAGGACAGGACACCTGTTAGGGGGACAGGGACAGTCAGAGGACAGGACACCTGTTAGGGGGACAGGGACAGTCAGAGGACAGGACACCTGTTAGGGGGACAGGGACAGTCAGAGGACAGGACACCTGTTAGGGGGACAGGGACAGTCAGAGGACAGGACACCTGTTAGGGGGACAGGGACAGTCAGAGGACAGGACACCTGTTAGGGGGACAGGGACAGTCAGAGGACAGGACACCTGTTAGGGGGACAGGGACAGTCAGAGGACAGGACACCTGTTAGGGGGACAGGGACAGTCAGAGGACAGGACACCTGTTAGGGGGACAGGGACAGTCAGAGGACAGGACACCTGTTAGGGGGACAGGGACAGTCAGAGGACAGGACACCTGTTAGGGGGACAGGGACAGTCAGAGGACAGGACACCTGTTAGGGGGACAGGGACAGTCAGAGGACAGGACACCTGTTAGGGGGACAGGGACAGTCAGAGGACAGGACACCTGTTAGGGGGACAGGGACAGTCAGAGGACAGGACACCTGTTAGGGGGACAGGGACAGTCAAAGGACAGGACACCTGTGTGTTGTGTTTCCTGAGGTTCTCTCCAGTTCAGTCCCTGCAGGTTAAAAGCCTGTGTGTTGTGTTTAGATTGCAGTGCCAGTCAGAGTTGAATAGTGCTGGGTGTTGGTGGTGTGGGGTCACATCCCCCAGCGGCTGTATGGGACAGGAGTGGTGGAGGGAAAGCCCTTAACGCCACCAGCTCCTATATCAAAAGGCCCACTGGGAAACAAGGTGCAGTGGCTGAGAGGAAGGCAGACAGGCAGCTCCAGTCTGGATCAGCAGGATGAATGACCAGGGGCCATTAGTGTTGAGGGGAGAGGAATGGAGGGGTCAGGTGGGCCCCTTTAGGGAGGAACACACACACCTCAGAAGGATTGTTAGCCCCTCTGGGCTAAGCCTGAGACTATAGGGGCCCAGCCCAGCGTGTTTGGTCAGTCCAGAGTGTGGAAGACTTTAGACGTGGTGTACATGGTCTGTTTGGTCAGTGAGAACACACATCCTGTCTGTAGGAAGATGAGAGCAGGGCAGGGCAGGACAGGGTAGGGTAGGGCAGGGTAGGACAAGACAAGACAGGACAAGACAGGACAAGACAGGACAGGGTAGGACAAGACAGGGCAGGACAGCAGACACCGACAGCCTGAGGTGAACAGCACTGATCTACAGAATAAATAAGAATTTGTTCTTAACTGACTTGTTAAATAAAATATCACAACGGAATAGTAGCTACACAACTCAGGGCTCCAACGCTCTCCTTTCACCTCTCTCTTTCCCACGCAAACACAGGCAAGCAGGTTAGGCCCTCTCAGGGGTACTCAGGGCTCCAACGCTCTCCTTTCACCTCTCTCTTTCCCCACGCAAACACAGGCAAGCAGGTTAGGCCCTCTCAGGGGTATTCAGGGCTCCAACGCTCTCCTTTCACCTCTCTCTTTCCCACGCAAACACAGGCAAGCAGGTTAGGCCCTCTCAGGGGTACTCAGGGCTCCAACGCTCTCCTTTCACCTCTCTCTTTCCCACGCAAACACAGGCAAGCAGGTTAGGCCCTCTCAGGGGTACTCAGGGCTCCAGCGCTCTCCTTTCACCTCTCTCTTTCCCACGCAAACACAGGCAAGCAGGTTGGGCCCTCTCAGGGGTACTCAGGTGTGGACAGGACTACTAAAGCTGAACACAGGACAGGTATTACTGGTACGTTCTATTACACTGAAGCTGGAGGTTAATTGCCTGACAGACGAGATGTTTTGAAAGTGGGTTTACTAGCACTAAAGCCAGTTACTCACCTCCCTCTCTCAGCAATCTGGCCATCTTGGACTACCAGGATCTGGTCTGATCCAATGATGGTTGACAATCTGAAACAAAACACAATAACATCCACTTCAGCAAGAATGACTTGGTTAGAACCAACATCAACCGAAAGGTCGCTGGTTCTAATCCCCGAGCCGACAAGGTGAAAAATCTGTCGATGTGCCCTTAAGCAAGGCACTTAACCCTAATTGCTCCTGTAAGTCGCTCTGGATAAGAGCGTCTGCTAAATGACAAAAAAATAAATAAATAATAATAATAATAACATCGGTGTCGAACGGAACGCTATAAGAATGACTTTTCTATTTTTATTTTTTTATGTTTTTGTTTTTCTAATTTTTAATGTATTTATTTTTATTTTATGTTATTTTTTTCTTTTCTTTTTTCGGGGGGAATGGATCTATGTTAGATGTTATTTTTCTTTTCTTTTTAAACCTTTTTTAAGTTTAAACCTTTATTTAACTAGGCAAGTCAGTTAAGAACAAATTATTATTTACAATGATGGCCTACCAAAAGGCAAAAGGCCTCCTGTGGTGACGGGGGCTGAGATTAAAAATAAATTAATAAAATATAGGACAAAACACACATCACGACAAGAGAGACACCACAACACTACATAAAACAACGACAAAATGGTAGCAACACAACATGGTAGAAGCACAAAACATGGTACAAACATTATTGGGCACAGACAACAGCACAAAGGCAAGAAGGTAGAGACAACAATACATCACGCGAAGCAGCCACAACTGTCAGTAAGAGTGTCCATGATTGAGTCTTTGAATGAAGAGATGGAGATAAAACTGTGCAGAGTGTTTTTTGCAGCTCGTTCCAGTCGCTAGCTGCAGCGAACTGAAAAGAGGAGCGACCCAGGGATGTGTGTGCTTTGGGGACCTTTAACAGAATGTGACTGGCAGAACGGGTGTATGTGGAGGATGAGGGCTGCAGTAGGTATCTCAGATAGGGGGGAGTGAGGCCTAAGAAGGTTTTATATATAAGCTTCAACCAGTGGGTCTTGTGACAGGTATACAGAGATGACCAGTTTACAGAGGAGTATAGAGTGCAGTGATGTGTCCTATAAGGAGCATTGGTGGCAAATCTGATGGCCGAATGGTAAAGAACATCTAGCCGCTTGAGATCACCCTTATTGCCGATCTATAAATTACGTCTCCATAATCTAGCACGGGTAGGATGGTCATCTGAATCAGGGTTAGTTTGGCAGCTGGGGTGAAAGAGGAGTGATTACGATAGAGGAAACCAAGTCTAGATTTAACCTTAGCCTGCAGCTTTGATATGTGCTGAGAGAAGGACAGTGTACCGTCTAGCCGTACTCCCAAGGACTTGTATGAGGTGACTACCTCAAGCTCTAAACCCTCAGAGGTAGTAATCACACCGGTGGGGAGAGGGGGGGGGGCATTCTTCTTACCAAACCACATGACCTTTGTTTTGGAGGTGTTCAGAACAAGGTTAAGGGCAGAGAAAGCTTGTTGGACACTAAGAAAGCTTTGTTGAGAAAGTGTTTAACACAAAATCCGGGGAGGGGCCAGGTGAGTATAAGACTGTATCATCTGCATATAAATGGATGAGAGAGCTTCCTACTGCCTGAGCTGTGTTGTTGATGTAAATTGAGAAGAGCGTGGGGCCTAGGATGGAGCCTTGGGGTACTCCCTTGGTGACAGGCAGTGGCTGAGACAGCAGATGTTCTGACTTTACACACTGCACTCTTTGAGAGAGGTAGTTAGCAAACCAGGCCAAAGACCCCTCAGAGACACTAATACTCCTTAGCCGGCCCACAAGAATGGAATGGTCTACGGTATCAAAAGCTTTGGCCAAGTCAATAAAAATAGCAGCACAACATTGCTTAGAATCAAGGGCAATGGTGACATCATTTAGGACCTTTAAGGTTGCAGTGACACATCCATAACCTGAGAGGAAACCAGATTGCATACCAGAGAGAATAGTATAGACATCAAGAAAGCCAGTCAGTTGATTATTGACAAGATTTTCCAACACTTTTGATAAACAGGGCAAGATAGAAATTGGCTTAAATAAAGGACGCACCGTGGCTGCCTTCCAAGCAACGGGAACCTCCCCAGAGAGGAGAGACAGGCTTAGCAGCAACCTTAAAGAAGAAAGGGTCTAAACCATCTGACCCAGATGGTTTTTTGGGGTCAGTTTAAGGATCTCCTTTAGCACCTCGGACTCAGTGACCGCCTGCAGGGAGAAACTTTGTAGCGGGGCAGGGGAAAAAGAGGGAGGAGCATCAGGGCTAGTCGCATTAGAAGGGGTGGGAGATGAGGAAATGTTGGACGGGCAAGGAGGCGTGGCTGAGTCAAATAGGAATCCTGACTTAATGAAGTGGTGATTAAAGAGCTCAGCCATGTGCTCCTTGTCAGTAACAACCACATCATCAACATTAAGGGACATGGGCAGCTGTGAGGAGGAGGGTTTATTCTCCAGGTCTTTCACCGTCTTTCCCCGTCTCCCAACCCTAGCTAGCAGACCGTTTCCTGTCAGAGTGGAGCAGCTAGCTAGCAGACCGTTTTCTATCAGAGCGGAACACCTAGCTAGCAGACCGTTTCCTGTCAGAGCAGCTAGCTAGCAGACCCTGTCCTGTCGAAGCAGAGCAGCTAGCTAGCAGACCGTTTCCTGTCGGAGCAGAGCAGCTAGCTAGCAGACCGTTTCCTGTCAGAGTGGAGCAGCTAGCTAGCAGACCGTTTTCTATCAGAGCGGAACACCTAGCTAGCAGACCGTTTCCTGTTCGAGCGGAGCAGCTAGCTAGTAGACCGTTTCCTGTCGGACCGTTACAGCTAGCTAGCAGACCGTTTCCTGTCAGAGCGGAACAGCTAGCTAGCAGACCGTTTCCTGTCGGAGCGTAGATGCTAGCTAGCAGACCATTTCCTGTTGGAGCGGAGCAGCTAGCTAGCAGACCGTTTCCTGTCAGAGCAACTAGCTAGCAGACCGTGTCCTGTCAGAGCAGCTACCTAGCAGACCATTTCCTGTCAAAGCAGCTAGCTAGCAAACTGTTAACTGTCGGAGCGGAGCAGCTAGCTAGCAGACCATTTTCTGTCAAAGCAGCTAGCTAGCAGACCGTTACCTGTCGGAGCGGAGCAGCTAGCTAGCAGACCGTTTCATGTCGGAGCGGAACAGCTAGCTAGCAGACCGTTTCCTGTCAGAGCAACTAGCTAGCAGACCGTGTCCTGTCAGAGTGGAGCAGCTAGCTAGTAGACCGTTTCCTGTTGGACTGTTACAGCTAGCTAGCAGACCATTTCCTGTCAGAGCGGAACAGCTAGCTAGCAGACCGTTTCATGTCGGAGCGGAACAGCTAGCTAGCAGACCGTTTCCTGTCAGAGCAACTAGCTAGCAGACCGTGTCCTGTCAGAGTGGAGCAGCTAGCTAGTAGACTGTTTCCTGTTGGACTGTTACAGCTAGCTAGCAGACCATTTCCTGTCAGAGCAGAACAGCTAGCTAGCAGACCGTTTCATGTCGGAGCGGAACAGCTAGCTAGCAGACCGTTTCCTGTCAGAGCAACTAGCTAGCAGACCGTGTCCTGTCAGAGCAGCTACCTAGCAGACCATTTCCTGTCAAAGCAGCTAGCTAGCAGACTGTTAACTGTCGGAGCGGAGCAGCTAGCTAGCAGACCATTTTCTGTCAAAGCAGCTAGCTAGCAGACCGTTACCTGTCGGAGCGGAGCAGCTAGCTAGCAGACCGTTTCATGTCGGAGCAGCTACCTAGCATACCGTGTCCTGTCAGAGCTGCTACCCTTACAAAAAAAGATGACAGTTGAAACTGCAGTAAAAGTGCAGTAAGTGCAGTCGACTGTGGTATTTTGGACGCAGTAATTGCAGAATAACTGCAGTGTACTGCAGTTGAACTGCAGTTATACTGCAAAATTACTGCAGTAAAAAAAACATAATTATTTTGGAGGCAGTATTTGCAGCATACTGTAATGACCTGACTAGATCATAAAAGAACAACTGTCCAGACAGAGGATTGAGTTTACGAATGGACGGTTTATTAAACCAACTTTACACAGGCTACTGTTTGGCCGTAGCCCACGCCAAATAAATGAAAGATAACCCACAAGCCAATCGCGACCTTCTCTTGTGAAGCCCAGACGTAAAAAAGAGAGAGAACAAAGGCTAAACCTGGTCTTAACTTCCAATGCTCCATCCCCCTGCCCAACCCCCCTCCACGCCACTCCGCCAACCGCCAGGATGCCCGGCATCAGAACATTCCAGGCATTCCCGTGATTGGCAGATAGCAGGTTGATTGACATGTCGGACCCCGCGAACACTGGGTACTGGTAGGTACAACACAACCATCTACTAGCCTAACACATAACACACAGCTGTCTGTGCGGGTCGCTACAATACTATAGTTATACTGCTCTCTGACTGCAATCTTTTTTCGTATGGGTAGCTAGCAGACCTTTTACTGGGTGACTTTTACTTTAGTAATTTTCTATTATGGTATCTTTATTTTTACTTAAGTTTAACAATTGGGTACTTTTTCCACCACTGCCCCCACCCCACCTAGCAGACCGTTTCTTTTCAGAGCAGAACAGCTAGCTAGCAGACCATTTCCTGTCAGAGTGGAGCAGCTAGCTAGTAGACCGTTTCCTGTCAGAGTGGAGCAGCTAGCTAGTAGACCGTTTCCTGTCAGACCGTTACAGCTAGCTAGCAGACCGTTTCCTGTCAGAGCGGAACAGCTAGCTAGCAGACCGTTTCCTGTCGGAGCGTAGATGCTAGCTAGCAGACCGTTTCCTGTCTGAGCGGAGCAGCTATTTAGCAGACTGTTTCCTGTCGGAGCGGAGCAACTAGCTAGCAGACCATTTCCTGTTGGAGCGGAGCAGCTAGCTAGCAGACCGTTTCATGTCGGAGCAACTAGCTTGCAGACCGTTTCCTGTCAGAGCAGCTAGCTAGCAGACCGTGTCCTGTCAGAGCAGCTACCTAGCAGACCATTTCCTGTCAAAGCAGCTAGCTAGCAGACTGTTAACTGTCGGAGCGGAGCAGCTAGCTAGCAGACCATTTTCTGTCAAAGCAGCTAGCTAGCAGACCGTTACCTGACGGAGCGGAGCAGCTAGCTAGCAGACCGTTTCATGTCGGAGCAGCTACCTAGCATACCGTGTCCTGTCAGAGCTGCTACCCTTACAAAAAAAGATGACAGTTGAAACTGCAGTAAAAGTGCAGTAAGTGCAGTCGACTGTGGTATTTTGGACGCAGTAATTGCAGAATAACTGCAGTGTACTGCAGTTGAACTGCAGTTATACTGCAAAATTACTGCAGTAAAAAAAACATAATTATTTTGGAGGCAGTATTTGCAGCATACTGTAATGACCTGACTAGATCATAAAATAACAACTGTCCAGACAGAGGATTGAGTTTACGAATGGACGGTTTATTAAACCAACTTTACACAGGCTACTGTTTGGCCGTAGCCCACGCCAAATAAATGAAAGATAACCCACAAGCCAATCGCGACCTTCTCTTGTGAAGCCCAGACGTAAAAAAGAGAGAGAACAAAGGCTAAACCTGGTCTTAACTTCCAATGCTCCATCCCCCTGCCCAACCCCCCTCCACGCCACTCCGCCAACCGCCAGGATGCCCGGCATCAGAACATTCCAGGCATTCCCGTGATTGGCAGATAGCAGGTTGATTGCAACTAGCTTGCAGACCGTTTCCTGTCAGAGCAGCTAGCTAGCAGACCGTGTCCTGTCAGAGCAGCTACCTGGCAGACCATTTCCTGTCAAAGCAGCTAGCTAGCAGACCGTTACCTGTCGGAGCGGAGCAGCTAGCTAGCAGACCGTTTCATGTCAGAGCAGCTACCTAGCATACCGTGTCCTGTCAGAGCAGCTACCTAGCAGACCGTTTCCTGTCAGAGCAGCAAGCTAGCAGACCGTTTTCTCTCAGAGCTGCTACCCTTACAAAAAAGGATGACAGTTGAAACTGCAGTAAAAGTGCAGTAACTGCAGTCGACTGTGGTATTTTGGACGCAGTAATTGCAGAATAACTGCAATCTTTTTTCGTAAGGGTAGCTAGCAGACCTTTTACTGGGTGACTTTCACTTTTACTTTAGTCATTTTCTATTAAGGTATCTTTACTTTTACTTAAGTTTAACAATTGGGTACTTTTCCACCACTGCCCCCACCCCACCTAGCATACAATTTATTGTCAGAGCAGCTAGCTAGCAGACCATTTCCTGTCAGAGAAGCTAGCTAGCAGACCGTTTCCCGTCAGAGCAGACCGTTTCCTGTCGGAGCAGAGCAGCTAGCTAGCAGACTGTTTCCTGTCGGAGCATAGCAGCTAGCTAGCAGACAGTTTCCTGTCGTAGCGGAGCAACTATTTAGCAGATCGTTTCCTATTGGAGTGGAGCAGCTAGCTAGCAGACCATTTCCTGTTGGAGCACCCCACCTAGCAGACAGTTTCCTGTCAGAGCAGCTAGCTAGCAGACTGTTTCCTGTCAAAGCACCTAGCTAGCAGATTGTTTCCTGTCAGAGCAGCTAGCTAGTAGACCATGTCCGTCAGAGCAGCTAGCTAGCAGACCGTTTCCTGTCAGAGCAGCTACCCTTACAAAAAAAGATGACAGTTTTGAAACTGCAGTAAAAGTTCAGTAACTGCAGTCGACTGTGGTATTTTGGACGCAGTAATTGCAGAATAACTGATGTGTACTGCAGTTGAACTGCAGTTATACTGCAAAATTACTGCAGTAAAAAAACTGTGTTATTTTGGACGCAGTATTTGCAGCATACTGTAGTTATACTGCACACTGACTGCAATATTTTTTCGTAAGGGTAGCTAGCAGACCTTTACCTTCGGAACGGAGCAGCTAGCTAACAGACCATTTCCTGTCAGAGCAGAGCAGATAGCTAGCAGACCGTTTCCTGTCAGAGCAAATAGCTAGCTAGTAGACTGTTTCCTGTCAGAGCGGAGTAGCTAGCTAGCAGACCGTTTCCTGTCAGAGCGGAGCAGCTAGCTTGCAGACCATTTCCTGTCAGAGTGGAGCAGCTAACTAGCAGATCGTTTCCTGTCAGAGCGGAGCAGCTAGCTTGCAGACCGTTTCCTGTCAGAGCAGATAGCTAGCAGACCGTTTCCTGTCAGAGCGGAGCAGCTAGCTAGCAGACCAGACCAGGGGTATTCAGGAACACACTCTGGGTGAACCAGAAGGAATTAGTGTCAAATATTAATGCACTACTACGTTGGAAGACTTAATGGGTATTAGATGCTAGTGGAAGACTTAACGGTATTAGATGCTAGTGGAAGACTTAACGGTATTAGATGCTAGTGGAAGACTTAACAGTATTAGATGCTAGTGGTGCTATCATCTTAACGGTATTAGATGCTAGTGGTGCTATAATCTTAACGGTATTAGAAGCTAGTGGAAGACTTAACGGTATTAGATGCTAGTGGCGCTACCATCTTAACGTTATTAGATGCTAGTGGTGCTATAATCTTAACGGTATTAGATGCTAGTGGAATACTTAACAGTATTAGATGCTAGCCGAAGACAACGGTATTAGATGCTAGTGGTGCTATAATCTTAACGGTATTAGATGCTAGTGGTGCTATAATCTTAACGGAAATAGATGCTAGTGGAAGACTTAACGGTATTAGACGCTAGTGGTGCTATAAACTTTTCTTCAATTTTGAATCTAGATTTCGGTCAAAGATATGAATATCCTTGTTTCCACCCAGGCTGCGTCCCAAATGGCCCCCTATTCCCTATATAGTGCACTACTTTAGACCAGAGAATGGCACCCTATTCACTATATAGTGCACTACTTTTGGCCAGAGCCCATAGGACAATATACTCCTTAACCAACAGCAGTAACTTTGAGGATGTAGGACACAGACACTGATCAATGTGATTTAATGATCGTCTGATCACGATCTTGCCCAGATGGCCCCATTTGAATCCCTCATCAATAGATGTTGTTATCTGAAGGACAAGATCAGGGGATTTTAGAGCTGAGGCAGCTGGCCAAAGGATGTCTGTCTGTCTGGCACTCTTTATGTTTTCATGCCCTTGAGACTGACACTACGTCCCAAATGGAACCCTATTCCCTTTATAGTGCACTACTTTTGACCAGAGCCCTGTATCTCTCTGGTCAAAAGTAGTGCACTATCTACAATAGGGTGCCATTTGGGACGCATGCTGAGATACAAAGGCATATGAAGCAGAGATCCCTTCTCTCTTTGTTGTCGTCCCAAGCCTAGACACACATCCTATCAACACAGTGTTAGGGGTTGATTGTAGTATGTGACATTAGGTCACTGTAAACACGTAGACGGCTGGGAGACACATTGAGGGAGAGGAAGGATTAAACCTGTTGACTTCAGAGCAGCTGATGATTAACTGGCTCTTCTGAAAGCATTACCTGTGTGTTACTACTATAGTGGTCCTGTTGGTACAGACTTTGGAGAGTGAGGCCTGGATGTTGCGTTCTGTCTGTGTGTCCAGGGCTGACGTAGCCTGCAGAGAGAGAGAGAGAGAGAGGGTTAGCATGTAGCCTGCAGAGAGAGAGAGAGAGAGGGTTAGCATGTAGCCTGTAAAGAGAGAGAGAGAGAGAGCACGAGAGAGACAGAGCGAGAGAGAGAGAGGGTTAGCATGTAGCCTGTAGAGAGAGAGAGAGAGAGCACGAGAGAGACAGAGCGAGAGAGAGAGAGAGAGAGAGAGAGAGAGAGAGAGCGAGAGAGAGAGAGAGAGAGAGAGAGAGAGAGAGAGAGGAGAGAGAGAGAGAGAGAGAGAGAGGGGGGTAGTACGTATCCTATAGACAGAGGGGTAGTACGTATCCTATAGCATAGAGCAGAATAACATGGGACCAACATGAGAATAAAATAAAAAGTTATGATATGAAGTCTTCCAGACTGTAACTCCTATTGTTTTTCCCAACCAGCAAGGTTTGACTGCATTTGAACAGAAACTTCAGAACACACCTTGTTCATATCCAGCTCAAAGGCCCATTCTACATGCAACAAAGCAATAAAGTCACGCTAGGTTGAGGACCTGTTTGACAGAGTCTAGGAGGGTTTTATACACACATGGTCCCTGACGTGCCTCCCACCCCTGCCTTCCTCCCATCCCACCCCTGCCTTCCTCCCATCCCACCTGTCCTCTTCCCCCCTGCCTTCCTCCCAATCCCACCTGTCCTCTTCCCCCCTGCCTTCCTCCCATCCCACCTGTCCTCTTCCCCCCTGCCTTCCTCCCATCCCACCTGTCCTCTTCCCCCCTGCCTTCCTCCCATCCCACCTGTCCTCTTCCCCCCTGCCTTCCTCCCATCCCACCTGTCCTCTTCCCCCCTGCCTTCCTCCCATCCCCACCTGTCCTCTTCCCCCCTGCCTTCCTCCCATCCCACCTGTCCTCTTCCCCCCTGCCTTCCTCCCATCCCACCTGTCCTCTTCCCCCCTGCCTTCCTCCCATCCCACCTGTCCTCTCCACCCCTGCCTTCCTCCCATCCCACCTGTCCTCCCACCCCTGCCTTCCTCCCATCCCACCTGTCCTCTCCACCCCTGCCTTCCTCCCATCCCACCTGTCCTCTTCCCCCCTGCCTTCCTCCCATCCCACCTGTCCTCTTCCCCCCTGCCTTCCTCCCATCCCACCTGTCCTCTTCCCCCCTGCCTTCCTCCCATCCCACCTGTCCTCTTCCCCCCTGCCTTCCTCCCATCCCACCTGTCCTCTTCCCCCCTGCCTTCCTCCCATCCCACCTGTCCTCTTCCCCCCTGCCTTCCTCCCATCCCACCTGTCCTCTTCCCCCCTGCCTTCCTCCCATCCCACCTGTCCTCTTCCCCCCTGCCCTTCTCCCATCCACCTGTCCTCTTCCCCCTGCCCTTCTCCCAATCCCACCTGTCCTCTTCCCCCCTGCCCTTCTCCCATCCCACCTGTCCTCTTCCCCCCTGCCTTCCTCCCATCCCACCTGTCCTCTTCCCCCCTGCCCTTCTCCCAATCCCACCTGTCCTCTTCCCCCCTGCCCTTCTCCCATCCCACCTGTCCTCTTCCCCCCTGCCTTCCTCCCATCCCACCTGTCCTCTTCCCCCCTGCCCTTCTCCCGATCCCCCCTTGCTCTGCCCTCCTCCCACCTGCCCTCTTCCCGATCCCCCCTATCTCTGACCTCATCCAGCAGGATGATCCGAGGGTCCTTCAGGATGGTACGGGCGATGGCTACTCTCTGTTTCTCTCCTCCACTCAGCTTCAGTCCCCTCTCTCCCACCTGGGTCTCATACCCTGTGGAGAGCAACACAACACAAATCATCCTCCTCCTCATATTCATTATCATCATCATCTTCTTCTTCATCATCTTCATCCTCACCCTCGGGCAGTGACAGGATCTTGTAGTGTATGTCCGCAGCGAGGGCAGCCTCCTCCACCTCCTGGTCGCTAGCGCCAATGCGTCCGTAGCGGATGTTGTTTCTTATGCTGTCATTGAAGAGCACCGTGTCCTGAGGAACCACACCAATGTAGGAGCGGAGAGAGGTCTGGGTCACCTATAGCCAGGGATGGGACAGGTTAGGATTACAGAGAGAGGTCTGGGTCACCTATAGCCAGGGATGGGACAGGTTAGGATTACAGAGAGAGGTCTGGGTCACCTATAGCCAGGGATGGGACAGGTTAGGATTACAGAGAGAGATCTGGGTCACCTATAGCCAGGGATGGGACAGGTTAGTATTACAGAGAGAGATCTGGGTCACCTATAGCCAGGGATGGGACAGGTTAGGATTACAGAGAGAGATCTGGGTCACCTATAGCCAGGGATGGGACAGGTTAGGATTACAGAGAGAGATCTGGGTCACCTATAGCCAGGGATGGGACAGGTTAGTATTACAGAGAGAGATCTGGGTCACCTATAGCCAGGGATGGGACAGGTTAGGATCACAGAGAGAGGTCTGGGTCACCTATAGCCAGGGATGGTACAGGTTAGGATTACAGAGAGAGGTCTGGGTCACCTATAGCCAGGGATGGGACAGGTTAGGATCACAGAGAGAGATCTGGGTCACCTATAGCCAGGGATGGTACAGGTTAGGATTACAGAGAGAGATCTGGGTCACCTATAGCCAGGGATGGGACAGGTTAGGATTACAGAGAGAGGTCTGGGTCACCTATAGCCAGGGATGGTACAGGTTAGGATTACAGAGAGAGATCTGGGTCACCTATAGCCAGGGATGGGACAGGTTAGGATTACAGAGAGAGGTCTGGGTCACCTATAGCCAGGGATGGTACAGGTTAGGATTACAGAGAGAGATCTGGGTCACCTATAGCCAGGGATGGTACAGGTTAGGATTACAGAGAGAGGTCTGGGTCACCTATAGCCAGGGATGGGACAGGTTAGGATCACAGAGAGAGATCTGGGTCACCTATAGCCAGGGATGGTACAGGTTAGGATTACAGAGAGAGATCTGGGTCACCTATAGCCAGGGATGGGACAGGTTAGGATTACAGAGAGAAGTCTGGGTCACCTATAGCCAGGGATGGTACAGGTTAGGATTACAGAGAGAGATCTGGGTCACCTATAGCCAGGGATGGGACAGGTTAGGATTACAGAGAGAGGTCTGGGTCACCTATAGCCAGGGATGGTACAGGTTAGGATTACAGAGAGAGATCTGGGTCACCTATAGCCAGGGATGGGACAGGTTAGGATTACAGAGAGAGGTCTGGGTCACCTATAGCCAGGGATGGTACAGGTTAGGATCACAGAGAGAGATCTGGGTCACCTATAGCCAGGGATGGTACAGGTTAGGATTACAGAGAGAGATCTGGGTCACCTATAGCCAGGGATGGGACAGGTTAGGATTACAGAGAGAGGTCTGGGTCACCTATAGCCAGGGATGGTACAGGTTAGGATTACAGAGAGAGATCTGGGTCACCTATAGCCAGGGATGGGACAGGTTAGGATTACAGAGAGAGGTCTGGGTCACCTATAGCCAGGGATGGTACAGGTTAGGATTACAGAGAGAGATCTGGGTCACCTATAGCCAGGGATGGGACAGGTTAGGATTACAGAGAGAGGTCTGGGTCACCTATAGCCAGGGATGGTACAGGTTAGGATTACAGAGAGAGATCTGGGTCACCTATAGCCAGGGATGGGACAGGTTAGTATTACAGAGAGAGATCTGGGTCACCTATAGCCAGGGATGGGACAGGTTAGGATTACAGAGAGAGGTCTGGGTCACCTATAGCCAGGGATGGTACAGGTTAGGATTACAGAGAGAGATCTGGGTCACCTATAGCCAGGGATGGGACAGGTTAGGATTACAGAGAGAGGTCTGGGTCACCTATAGCCAGGGATGGTACAGGTTAGGATTACAGAGAGAGATCTGGGTCACCTATAGCCAGGGATGGGACAGGTTAGGATTACAGAGAGGTCTGGGTCACCTATAGCCAGGGATGGTACAGGTTAGGATTACAGAGAGAGGTCTGGGTCACCTATAGCCAGGGATGGGACAGGTTAGTATTACAGAGAGAGATCTGGGTCACCTATAGCCAGGGATGGGACAGGTTAGTATTACAGAGAGAGGTCTGGGTCACCTATAGCCAGGGATGGTACAGGTTAGGATTACAGAGAGAGATCTGGGTCACCTATAGCCAGGGATGGGACAGGTTAGGATTACAGAGAGATGTCTGGGTCACATATAGCCAGGGATGGGACAGGTTAGGATTACAGAGAGAGGTCTGGGTCACCTATAGCCAGGGATGGGACAGGTTAGGATCACAGAGAGAGATCTGGGTCACCTATAGCCAGGGATGGTACAGGTTAGGATTACAGAGAGAGATCTGGGTCACCTATAGCCAGGGATGGGACAGGTTAGGATTACAGAGAGAGGTCTGGGTCACCTATAGCCAGGGATGGTACAGGTTAGGATTACAGAGAGAGATCTGGGTCACCTATAGCCAGGGATGGGACAGGTTAGGATTACAGAGAGAGGTCTGGGTCACCTATAGCCAGGGATGGTACAGGTTAGGATTACAGAGAGAGATCTGGGTCACCTATAGCCAGGGATGGTACAGGTTAGGATTACAGAGAGAGATCTGGGTCACCTATAGCCAGGGATGGGACAGGTTAGGATTACAGAGAGAGGTCTGGGTCACCTATAGCCAGGGATGGGACAGGTTAGGATTACAGAGAGAGGTCTGGGTCACCTATAGCCAGGGATGGGACAGGTTAGTATTACAGAGAGAGGTCTGGGTCACCTATAGCCAGGGATGGGACAGGTTAGGATCACAGAGAGAGATCTGGGTCACCTATAGCCAGGGATGGTACAGGTTAGGATTACAGAGAGAGATCTGGGTCACCTATAGCCAGGGATGGGACAGGTTAGGATTACAGAGAGAGGTCTGGGTCACCTATAGCCAGGGATGGTACAGGTTAGGATTACAGAGAGAGGTCTGGGTCACCTATAGCCAGGGATGGGACAGGTTAGTATTACAGAGAGAGATCTGGGTCACCTATAGCGGGTCACCTATAGCCAGGGATGGTACAGGTTAGGATTACAGAGAGAGATCTGGGTCACCTATAGCCAGGGATGGGACAGGTTAGGATTACAGAGAGATGTCTGGGTCACCTATAGCCAGGGATGGGACAGGTTAGGATCACAGAGAGAGGTCTGGGTCACCTATAGCCAGGGATGGTACAGGTTAGTATTACAGAGAGAGATCTGGGTCACCTATAGCCAGGGATGGGACAGGTTAGGATTACAGAGAGAGGTCTGGGTCACCTACAGCCAGGGATGGGACAGGTTAGGATTACAGAGAGAGGTCTGGGTCACCTATAGCCAGGGATGGTACAGGTTAGGATTACAGAGAGAGGTCTGGGTCACCTATAGCCAGGGATGGGACAGGTTAGGATTACAGAGAGAGGTCTGGGTCACCTATAGCCATGGATGGTACAGGTTAGGATTACAGAGAGAGGTCTGGGTCACCTATAGCCAGGGATGGTACAGGTTAGGATTACAGAGAGAGGTCTGGGTCACCTATAGCCAGGGATGGTACAGGTTAGGATTACAGAGAGAGGTCTGGGTCACCTATAGCCAGGGATGGTACAGGTTAGTATTACAGAGAGAGATCTGGGTCACCTATAGCCAGGGATGGGACAGGTTAGGATTACAGAGAGAGATCTGGGTCACCTATAGCCAGGGATGGTACAGGTTAGGATTACAGAGAGAGATCTGGGTCACCTATAGCCAGGGGACAATTACTACAAAACGACATTACCCAGCGGGTGGTTGAAATGACATCAGTAGAACTACTTGTCTGTCAAGGTGGGTCCCATAACTCAGGGGACAGGTCAGCTGATCCCTGAACGCCCCATGGGTCTCCCGGTCGCGGTCGGCTACGACAGAGCCTGGATACGAACCAGGATCTCTAGTGGGACAGCTAGCACTGTGATGGAGTGCCTTAGACCACTGCGCCACTCGGGAGACGCTTCCAGTTGAAGCTCGCATCTGCTACAAGACCATGGTGCTTGCCTACGGAGCTGTGAGGGGAACGGCACCTCCGTACCTTCAGGCTCTGATCAGTCCCTACACCCAAACGAGGGCATTGCGTTCATCCACCTCTGGCCTGCTGGCTCCCCTACCTCTGCTGAAGCACAGTTCCTGCTCAGCCCAGTCAAAACTGTTCGCTGCTCTGGCACCCCAATGGTGGAACAAGCTCCCTCACGACGCCAGGACAGCGGAGTCACTCACCACCTTCCGGAGACACTTGAAACCCCACCTCTTTAAGGAATACCTGGGATAGGATAAAGTAATCCTTCTACCCCCCCCTTACCCCACCCCACCCCCCCAAAAAAATCTATAATAATAATAATAATAATTGTAAAGTGGTTATCCCACTGGCTACAAGGTGAATGCATCAATTTGTAAGTCGCTCTGGATAAGAGCGTCTGCTAAATGACGTAAATGTAAATGTAAATGGAAATGAGTAGGGATATACTACTGACTGTTTCCTTCAGGTTCCCTCTCTCTCACACACACACACACACACACACACACACACACACACACACACACACACACACACACACACACACACACACACGCACACACGCACACACGTACACACACACACACTGGTGACTTGTCAGGACATTATGGTCCTGATAAGGTAGGAACACATACACACACACAATTTCAGCTCCTCACAGGTCCATCCTTACCATCACTAACATCACAATCCTGCCAACACACAGAATTACTGATTCCCACTGACTCCCGGCTAAATTCTATTTCAGTCCACTATCAAAACAGGCCAATCTTTAAGATGGGAGAGCGATGGAGAAGGATCCATTTACAAGTGGAGCAATACATATGGTGAAGGAAAAACCACAGAGACCTTAGTATAGCTAATTACATAATCCTCACTAACGGAGGTAAACCCATCCAGAACCACTCTGGGCTGCGTCCCAAATGGCCCCCTATCCCCTATGTAGTGCACTACTTTAGACCAGAGAATGGCACCCTATCCCCTATGTAATGCACTACTTTAGACCAGAGAATAGCACCCTATTCCCTATATAGTGCACTACTTTAGACCAGAGAATGGCACCCTATTCCCTATATAGTGCACTACTTTAGACCAGAGAATGGCACCCTATTCCCTATATAGTGCACTACTTTAGACCAGAGAATGGCAACCTATCCCCTATGTAGTGCACTACTTTAGACCAGAGAATGGCACCCTATCCCCTATGTAGTGCACTACTTTAGACCAGAGAATGGCACCCTATTCCCTATATAGTGCACTACTTTAGACCAGAGAATGGCACCCTATTCCCTATATAGTGCACTACTTTAGACCAGAGAATGGCACCCTATTCCCTATATAGTGCACTACTTTAGACCAGAGAATGGCACCCTATCCCCTGTGTAGTGCACTACTTTAGATCAGAGAATGGCACCCTATTCCCTATGTAGTGCACTACTTTAGACCAGAGAATGGCACCCTATCCCCTATGTAGTGCACTACTTTAGACCAGAGAATGGCCCCCTATTCCCTATATAGTGCACTACTTTAGACCAGAGAATGGCACCCTATCCCCTATGTAGTGCACTACTTTAGACCAGAGAATGGCACCCTATCCCCTATGTAGTGCACTACTTTAGACCAGAGAATGGCCCCCTATTCCCTATGTAGTGCACTACTTTAGACCAGAGAATGGCACCCTATTCCCTATATAGTGCACTACTTTAGACCAGAGAATGGCACCCTATCCCCTATGTAGTGCACTACTTTAGACCAGAGAATGGCCCCCTATTCCCTATGTAGTGCACTACTTTAGACCAGAGAATGGCACCCTATCCCCTATGTAGTGCACTACTTTAGACCAGAGAATGGCACCCTATCCCCTGTGTAGTGCACTACTTTAGGCCGACGACAACACATCACAATAAAAGTTATTTATTCATTATTTACAAGCCTTCCTTTCTCAATGATTTATTCACATGGGGTAGCTTGACTTGGTTAGGAGACAGACACCGAGAGACACTGAAACACATTGTTAGGAGACAGACACCGAGAGACACTGAAACATATTGTTAGGAGACACTGAAACATATTGTTAGGAGACACTGAAACATATTGTTAGGAGACACTGAAACATATTGTTAGGAGACACTGAAACATATTGTTAGGAGACACGGAAACATATTGTTAGGAGACACTGAAGCATATTGTTAGGAGACACTGAAACATATTGTTAGGAGACACTGAAACATTGTCACGATCGTCTAGGAGTGAAGGAGACCAAAGCGCAGCGCGTTGAACGAACATGACTTTAATAAGAGTAAAGCACGTAAAATACAAAACAAAAGACGACTCGTGAAGTCCACAGTACAACGACTGAAACACGGAACAATAACCCACAATGCCCACAAGAACACATACAGAATAAATATGGCTCCCAATCAGAGATAACGAGCCGACAGCTGACACTCGTTACCTCCGATTGGGAGTCATATGACTAATCAACATAATTACAACACTTTGACACCCAACATAGAACCAAACCACATAGACTGCACACACCCTGGCTCAACATAATGAGTCCCAGAACCAGGGTGTGACAGTACCCCCCCCTAAAGGCGCGGACTGCGACCGCGCCTCAAAACCCCCAAACAGGGGAGGGCTGGGCGGGCATACCTCCTCGGTGGCGGTTCTGGCTCCGGCCTAGACCACCACCCCACCATCGTCACTACCCGCTTACGTAGGTTCCTCCAAATGACCCCCACCGGTTTAAGGGGCAGCACCGGACTAAGAGGCAGCACCGGACTAAGGGGCAGCACCGGACTAAGGGGCAGCACCGGACTAAGGGGCAGCACCGGACTAAGGGGCAGCACCGGACTAAGGGGCAGTACCGGACTAAGGGGCAGCACCAGGATAAGGGGCAGCACCTGACTCAATGGCGGATCCTGGCTGGCTGGCTCTGGCGGATCCTGGCTGGAAGGCTCTGGCGGATCCTGGCTGAACGGCTCATGGCTGGCTGAAGGATCTGGCTGCTCATGGCTGGCTGACGGATCTGGCTGCTCATGGCTGGCCGACGGATCTGGCTGATCCGGTCTGGCCGAAGGCTCTGGCTGATCCTGTCTGGCGGAAGGCTCTGGCTGATCCGGTCTGGCGGAAGGCTCTGGCTGATCCTGTCTGGCCGAAGGCTCTGGCTGATCCTGTCTGGCGGACGGCTCTGGCTGATCCTGTCTGGCGGAAGGCTCTGGCTGATCCGGTCTGGCGGACGGCTCTGGCTGATCCTGTCTGGCGGAGAGCTCTAGCGGCTCCGGTCTGGCGGACGGCTCTGAAGGCTCATGGCAGACGGGCGGCTTTGCAGGCTCAGTACAGACGGGCAGTTCAGACGGCGTTGGGCAGACGGACCGTTCAGACGGCGTTGGGCAGACGGGCAGTTCAGGCGCCGTTGGGCAGACGGGCAGTTCAGACGGCGTTGGGCAGACGGACAGTTCAGGCGCCGTTGGGCAGACGGGCAGTTCAGACGGCGTTGGGCAGACGGACAGTTCAGGCCCCGTTGGGCAGACGGCAGACTCTGGCCGTCTGAGGCGCACCGTAGGCCTGATGCGTGGTGCCGGAACTGGAGGTACCGGGCTGAGGACACGCATCTCAGGGCTAGTGCGGGGAGAAGTAACAGGGCATGCTTGGCCCTGGGGACGCACCGTAGGCCTGATGCGTGGTGCCGGAACTGGAGGTACCGGGCTGAGGACACGCATCTCAGGGCTAGTGCGGGAAGCAGCAACAGGGCATGCTTGGCCCTGGGGACGCACATAAGGCCTAGTGCGGAGAGCAGGAACAGGCCGGGCTGGGCTGGCGACGCGCACCGTATCCCTGGTGCGAGAGGCCGGAACAGGCCGGGCCGGGCTGGCGAAGCGCACCGTATCCCTGGTGCGAGTGGCCGGAACAGGCCGGGCCGGGCTGGCGAAGCGCACCGTATCCCTGGTGCGAGTGGCCGGAACAGGCCGGGCTGGGCTGGCGACGCGCACCGTAGGCTTCGTATGAGGCTCAGGAACAGGCCGGGCTGGGCTGGCGACGCGCACCGTACACTTAGTGCGAGGGGCCAGAACAGGCCGTACCGTACTGGGGACACACACGACTGGCTGTACCTCGGGATTAGGAACGGGCCGGACCGGACTGGTTACACACCCCAGTACCTCTCGCCGTGCCTCTACACCTTCCTTCCCTGCCTTTCCCAGTCGCCCCCTTAACCTGGTAGCCTCCTGAATCCGTCCCTTCTCTGCCTCCGTCAGCCCCCTTAACCTGGTAGCCTTCTGAATCTGCCTTGTGGCAGCCTCCTGCTGCTCAGTCGCCCAAGCCATGTGCCCCCCCCAAAAACTTTTTGGGGTTGCCTCCCGTCCTTCCGACGATGGCCCTGCTCCTCTCCTGCCAGGTTCTCCCCCTTCATCGCCCTCCGGTACCGGACGGCCTCCTCCTGGGTAATATGTCCCCAGCCGAGGAGGACATCCACCAACGTTCTCTCCTGACCCGGCGCCTCCTCCCATGTCCAGACCCTCTGCTCCTGGACGCGCTGCTTGGTCTTTCTTTGGTGGGTTATTCTGTCACGATCGTCTAGGAGTGAAGGAGACCAAAGCGCAGCGCGTTGAACGAACATGACTTTAATAAGAGTAAAGCACGTAAAATACAAAACAAAAGACGACTCGTGAAGTCCACAGTACAACGACTGAAACACGGAACAATAACCCACAATGCCCACAAGAACACATACAGAATAAATATGGCTCCCAATCAGAGATAACGAGCCGACAGCTGACACTCGTTACCTCCGATTGGGAGTCATATGACTAATCAACATAATTACAACACTTTGACACCCAACATAGAACCAAACCACATAGACTGCACACACCCTGGCTCAACATAATGAGTCCCAGAACCAGGGTGTGACAAACATATAGTTAGGAGACACTGAAACATATTGTTAGGAGACACTGAAACATATTATTAGGAGACACTGAAACATATTGTTAGGAGACACTGAAACATATTGTTAGGAGACACTGAAACATATAGTTAGGAGACACTGAAACATATTGTTAGGAGACACTGAAACATATTGTTAGGAGACACTGAAACATATAGTTAGGAGACACTGAAACATATAGTTAGGAGACACTGAAACATCGCTCCAGCCCAGCAGTCTGTGTGTAATCACTCGTCTCTTCTTCTTCTATGAGCCATTACACCAGTACAACTATTATAGTTAAATTACTATTCAATACATTAGAGTCAAAGTTCTTGAAGTTTTCCGGATTGACTGACCTTCATGTCTTAAAGTAATGATGGACTGTCATTTCTCTTTGCTTATTTGAGCTGTTCTTGCCATAATATGGACTTGGTCTTTTACCAAATAGGGCTATCTTCTGTATACCACCCCTACCTTGTCAAAACACAACTAATTGGCTCAAACACATTAAGAAGGAAAGAAATTCCACAAATTAACTTTTAACAAGGCACACCTGTTAATTGAAATGCATTCCAGGTGACTACCTCATGAAGCTGGTTGAGAGAATGCCAATAGTGTGCAAAGCTGTCATCAAGGCAAAGGGTGGCTACTTTGAAGAATCTAAAATATAAAATCTATTTTGATTTGTTTAACACTTTTTTGGTTACTACATGATTCCATGTGTGTTATTTCATAGTTTTGATGTCTTCACTATTATTCTACAATGTAGAAAATAGTACAAATAAAGAAAAACCCTGGAATGAGTAGGTACCGTAGATAGACCCTATTGAGTTTGCTCACCTTGGATATGTCCTGTCCGTCAATACGGATGCAGCCTCCCTGGATGTCGTAAAAGCGAAACAGTAGACGGAGGATAGTGCTTTTACCTGAACCAGACTGACCCACCTGCAGACACACGTAGGACATGTGGATGTTAAAATGTGGGGTATCTGAAAAGTGGAGGTCATGTGTTTTTATGCACATGTTAGTTTATGTAAGTAAGGAATGGCTATCTGAAGTGTTGAACCTACCAGAGCAACAGTCTGGCCGGCAATCACAGTGAACGATACGCCCCTGAGAATCACATTCCTGAGGACAGCAACACAGATACACAGTCCTACTTCATCTGATGAAGTACTTATGATGCACACACACATTACAGTACGTCATGAGTTGAATGCCAAGAGTTTTACAACTGGAGAATCTAAGTTGCTACGTGAAGGCCAATGACAGGGTGATGCTTAGCTGTAGGACAAGCTCTGTTCTGCTCCGCCCACGACTATCCACCTGTTACTTTTACCTATCGTCTGTTATGAGAGACTATGTCCATAACATCAGAGATGAACTACAAACATTCTCATGACATCAGAGATGAACTACACATTCTCCTTACATTTTAGTCATTTAGCAGACGCTCTTATCCAGAGCGACTTACAGTTAGTGAGTGCATACATTTTTCATACTGGCCCCCCCACGTGGGAAACGAACCCACAACCCTGGCGTTGCAAACGCCATGCTCTACCAACTGAGCTACACATTCTCGTGACATCAGAGATGAACTACACAGATTGTCATGACATCAGAGATGACCTACACGTTCTCATGACATCAGAGATGACCTACACGTTCTCATGACATCAGAGATGACCTACACATGTTTTTATGACCTACCCCTCAGTGTAGCTGAAGCACACGTTCTGAAACTTCACCTCGCCTGCTGTCAACAGCAGCTCTGTAGAACTGACATCGTCTTTCACCTGGACAAGACAAACATGACAGGGGATAATAAATAATTAGTCATTTTAGCAGATGCTCTAATCCAGAGCGAATTACAGGAGCAATTAGGGTTAAGTGCCTTGCTCAAGGGCACATCGACAGATTTTTCACCTAGTCGGCTCGGGGATTAGAACCAGCGACCTTTCGGTTACTGGCACAACACTCTTAACCACTAAGCCACCTGCCGCCGCAGTGACATCAGCAGTGTAGTGGAGCTCAGGGACAGTAACTCCTGTACTTGACAGGGGATGAGATCAGCAGTGTAGTGGAGCTCAGGGACAGTAACTCCTGTAGCTAACAGGGATGAGATCAGCATGTAGTGGAGCTCAGGGACAGTAACTCCTGTAGCTAACAGGGGATGAGATCAGCAGTGTAGTGGAGCTCAGGGACAGTAATTACTCGTGTAGCTAAGCAGGGAGCGGCACAGTGAGATCAGCAGTGTAGTGGAGCTCAGGGACAGTAACTCCTGTACTACAGGGGATGAGATCAGCAGTGTAGTGGAGCTCAGGGACAGTAACTCCTGTACTTACAGGGGATGAGATCAGCAGTGTAGTGGAGCTCAGGGACAGTAACTCCTGTAGCTAACAGGGGATGAGATCAGCAGTGTAGTGGAGCTCAGGGACAGTAACTCCTGTAGCTAACAGGGGATGAGATCA
>LR778275.1:51199975-51226373 GCA_902810595.1 Coregonus sp. 'balchen' | reverse complement strand
TGGGGGCCCTTTTTGGGGATGCCAGGAGATATACCTGCTGAACGCTACTATGGTGGGTGTTGCTATGGTGACCAATGATCTAAGATAAGGCGGGGATTTGCCTAGAAGTGATTTATAGATGACCTGGAGCCAGTGGGTTTGGCGATGAATATGTAGTGAGGGCCAGCCAACGAGAGCGTACAGGTCAGAATGGTGGGTAGTATATGGGGCTTTGGTGACAAAATGGATGGCACTGTGATAGACTACATCCAATTTGCTGAGTAGAGTGTTGGAAGCTATTTTGTAAATGACATCGCCGAAGTCAAGGATCGGTAGGATAGTCAGTTTTACAAGGGCATGTTTAGCAGCATGAGTGAAGGAGGCTTTGTTGCGAAATAAGAAGCCGATTCTAGATCTAACTTTGGATTGGAGATGCTTAATGTGAGTATGGATGGAGAGTTTACGGTCTAACCAGACACCTAGGTATTTGTAGTTGTTCATATATTCTAAGTCAGACCCGCCGAGAGTAGTGATTCTAGTCCGGTGGGCGGGTGCAAGCAGCGTTCGATCGAAGAGCATGCATTTAGTTTTACTAGTGTTTAAGAGCAGTTGGAGGCCACGGAAGGAGTGTTGTATGGTATTGAAGCTCGTTTGGAGGTTTGTTAACACAGTGTCCAATGAAGGGCCAGATGTATACAAAATGGTGTCGTCTGCGTAGAGGTGTATCTGAGAGTCACCAGCAGCAAGATCGACATCATTGATATACACAGAGAATAGAGTCGGCCCAAGAATTGAACCCTGTGGCACCCCCATAGAGACTGCCAGAGGTCCAGACAACAGGCCCTCCGATTTGACACATCGAACTCTATCTGAGAAGTAGTTGGTGAACCAGGCGAGGCAGTCATTTGAGAAACCAAGGCTATTTAGTCTGCCAATAAGAATGCGGTGATTGACAGAGTCAAATGCCTTGGCCAGGTCGATGAAGACGGCTGCACAGTACTGTCTATTATCGATCGCGGTTATTATATCGTTTAGGACCTTGAGCGTGGCTGAGGTGCACCCATGACCAGCTCGGAAACCAGATTGCATAGCAGAGAAGGTACGGTGGGATTCGAAATGGTCGGTGATCTGTTTGTTAACTTGGCTTTCAAATACTTTCGAAAGGCAGGGCAGGATGGATATAGGTCTGTAACAGTTTGGATCTAGAGTGTCACCCCCTTTGAAGAGGGGGATGACTGCAGCAGCGTTCCAATCTCTGGGGATCTCAGACGTTACGAAAGAGAGGTGGAACAGTCTAGTAATAGGGGTTGCGACAATTTCGGCGGCTAATTTTAGAAAGAAAGGGACCATATTGTCTAGCCCAGCTGATTTGTAGGGGTCCAGATTTTGCAGCTCTTTCAGGACATCAGCTATCTGAATTTGGGTGAAGGAGAAGCAGAGGGGCATGGGAAAGTTGCAGCGGAGGGAGCAGAGCTGGTGGCCGGGGTAGGGGTAGCCAGTTGGAAAGCATGGCCAGCCGTAGCAAAATGCTTATTGAAATTCTCGATTATCGTAGATTTATCGGTCGTGACAGTGTTTCCTAGCCTCAGTGCAGTGGGTAGCTGGGAGGAGGTTGTCACGATCGTCTGAAGGATGAGACCAACGCGCAGCGCGTGTACCGATAAACATGCTTACTTTATTTAATTAAAGCACAAAACGAGAAAACAACAAAAATACGATACGTGAAGTTCCACTACTGATACAGACAGCAACAAGGAAACAAAAACCCACAAACCCCACAGGAAAACATACAGAAATAAATATGGCTCCCAATCAGAGATAACGAGCCGAACAGCTGACACTCGTTACCTCCGATTGGGAGTCATTGAACAAACCTAGAAAACAACAACCTAGACACCCAACATAGAACATAAACACATAGACTGCACACACCCTGGATAAACAATAATGAGTCCCAGCACCAGGGTGTGACAGTACCCCCCCCTAAAGGCGCGGACTGCGACCGCGCCTCAAAACCCCCAAACAGGGGAGGGCTGGGCGGGCATACCTCCTCGGTGGCGGTTCTGGCTCCGGCCTAGACCACCACCCCACCATAGTCACTTCCCGCTTATGTAGCCTCCTCCAAATGACCCCCACCGGTTTAAGGGGCAGCACCAGACTAAGAGGCAGCACCGGACTAAGGGGCAGCACCAGACTAAGGGGCAGTACCGGACTAAGGGGCAGTACCAGGCTGAATGGCGAATCCTGGCTGGTCGGCTCTGGCGGATCCCGGCTGGACGGCTCTGGCGGATCCCGGCTGGACGGCTCTGGCGGATCCCGGCTGGACGGCTCTGGCGGATCCTGTCTGGCAGAAGGATCTGGCTGATCCTGTCTGGCGGAAGGCTCTGGCTGATCCTGTCTGGCGGAAGGCTCTGGCTGATCCTGTCTGGCGGAAGGCTCTGGCTGATCCTGTCTGGCGGAAGGCTCTGGCTGATCCTGTCTGGCGGAAGGCTCTGGCTGCTCCTGTCTGGCGGAGAGCTCTAGCGGCTCCGGTCTGGCGGACGGCTCTGTAGGCTCATGGCAGACGGGCGGCTTTGCAGGCTCATGGCAGACGGGCAGCTCCTGCGGCGCTTGGCAGACGGACAGTTTCAGACGGCGTTTGGGCAGACGGGCAGTTCAGGCGCCGTTGGGCAGACGGGCAGTTCAGACGGCGTTGGGCAGACGGACAGTTCAGGCCCCGTTGGGCAGACGGCAGACTCTGGCCGTCTGAGGCGCATCGTAGGCCTGGTGCGTGGTGCCGGAACAGGAGGTACCGGGCTGAGGATACGCATCTCAGGGCTAGTGCGGGGAGAAGCAACAGGGCATGCTTGGCCCTGGGGACGCACCGTAGGCCTGATGCGTGGTGCCGGAATTGGAGGTACCGGGCTGAGGACACGCATCTCAGGGCTAGTGCGGGGAGTCGGAACAGGGCATGCTGGACCCTGGGGACTCCCATAACGCCTAGTGCGGGGAGCCGGAACAGGGCATGCTGGACCCTGGGGACTCACCTCACGCCTAGTGCGGAGAGCAGGAACAGGCCGGGCGGGGCTGGCGACGCGCACCGTATCCCTGGTGCGAGTGGCCGGAACAGGCCGGGCCGGGCTGGTGAAGCGCACCGTATCCCTGGTGCGTGGAGTAGGAACAGGCCGGGCTGGGCTGGCGAAGCGCACCGTATCCCTGGTGCGTGGAGTAGGAACAGGCCGGGCTGGGCTGGCGAAGCGCACCGTATCCCTGGTGCGTGGAGTAGGAACAGGCAGGGCTGAGCTGGCGACGCACACCGTATCCCTGGTGCGAGTGGCCGGAACAGGCCGGGCCGGGCTGGCGAAGCGCACCGTATCCCTGGTGCGTGGAGTAGGAACAGGCCGGTCCATACCGGGAACACACACCACTGGCCTCAACCGAGGATCAGGAACGGGCCGGACCGGACTGGCAACACACCTCAGTCCTTCACGCCGTGCCACACACACATCCCTGCCTCTTCTCGCCAATGGCTCCCGTACTCCGTTAGCCCTCTCACCTATACTCCCTGTGGCAGCTTCCTGCTGCCCAGCCGCCCAAGCCATGTGCCCCCCCCCAAAAATTTCTTGGGGTTGCCTCTCGTCCTTCCGACGAAAAACCTGCTGCCGCCGATGCTCCTCTCTTGCCAGGGCCTTGATCTTCCCCCAAGGTCCCTTGCCCCCGAGCATGTCCTCCCAGGACCACGATTTGCCCACCTGGGCCATCGCCAGCCTCTCGATCTCCTTACCCGGCGCCTCCACCCATGTCCAGTCTCTTTGCTCCTGTACACGCTGCTTGGTCTTGGTATGGTGGGTTTTTCTGTCACGATCGTCTGAAGGATGAGACCAACGCGCAGCGCGTGTACCGATAAACATGCTTACTTTATTTAATTAAAGCACAAAACGAGAAAACAACAAAAATACGATACGTGAAGTTCCACTACTGATACAGACAGCAACAAGGAAACAAAAACCCACAAACCCCACAGGAAAACATACAGAAATAAATATGGCTCCCAATCAGAGATAACGAGCCGAACAGCTGACACTCGTTACCTCCGATTGGGAGTCATTGAACAAACCTAGAAAACAACAACCTAGACACCCAACATAGAACATAAACACATAGACTGCACACACCCTGGATAAACAATAATGAGTCCCAGCACCAGGGTGTGACAGAGGTGCTCTTATTCTCCATGGACTTCTGTTTTAAAAAGCTAGCCTTTGCTTTCCTAACTGATTGTGTATATTGGTTCCTGACTTCCCTGAAAAGTTGCATATCGCTGGGGCTGTTCGATGCTAATGCAGTACGCCACAGGATGTTTTTGTGCTGGTTAAGGGCAGTCAAGTCTGGGGTGAACCAGGGGCTATATCTGTTCTTAGTTCGGAGTTTTTTGAATGGGGCATGCTTATTTAAGATGGAGAGGAAAGCACTTTTAAAGAACATCCAGGCATCCTCTACTGACAGAATGAGGTCAATATCCATCCAGGACACCCGGGCCAGGTCAATTAGACAGGCCTGCTCACTGAAGTGTTTTAGGGAGCGTTTGACAGTGATGAGGGGTGGTCGTTTGACCGCAGACCCATTACGGACGCAGGCAATGAGGCTGAGATCCTGGTTGAAGACAGTGGAGGTGTATTTAGAGGGTAAATTAGTCAGGATGATATCTATGAGGGTGCCCATGTTAACGGATTTAGGGTTGTACCTGGTAGGTTCCTTGATAATTTGTGTGAGATTGAGGGCATCTAGTTTAGATTGTAGGACGGCCGTTGTAGTTGCTATAGTAATGTACTCACTATGCTGTTGTAGTTTCTACAGTAATGTACTCACTATGCTGTTGTAGTTGCTATAGTAATGTACTCACTATGCTGTTGTAGTTTCTACAGAAATGTACTCACTATGCTGTTGTAGTTTCTACAGTAATGTACTCACTATGCTGTTGTAGTTTCTACAGTAATGTACTCACTATGCTGTTGTAGTTTCTACAGAAATGTACTCACTATGCTGTTGTAGTTGCTATAGTAATGTACTCACTATGCTGTTGTAGTTTCTATAGTAATGTACTCACTATGCTGTTGTAGTTGCTATAGTAATGTACTCACTATGCTGTTGTAGTTATTACTGTATAGCATTGTCGGGAGAGGTTGTGTTTTCTCTAGCAGGAGGTAAGCTTGGCTTCTTATATGGTGTTGAGTAAAGCTTAAACCATGTATTTAGATTGTAGGTAGGTATTGTAGTTAGGTATTATACGTAGTTTACTCAGGTAGTTATTGTAGGTTATTGTAGGTAATTATTGTAGGTAAGTATTGTATTCGGCGGACCCCGGCGAAGCACGAGGCTAGCTTACCCACTACTTGGACCAACAAAGCTAGCTAGCTAGCGGGTAGCTACTGGTAACTTTTAGCAACTGTGGTTAGTTGTTTCCAATGTTATTTCACGCTTAAGAGTACCTGTGATTGAGCCAGCTAGCTGCCACCATTCAGCTGTTTTTCTAACCTCATTATCCGAGGCATTAACGTTAGGTGGTTGGTAGTTGCTGTACTTAATTACAGCTACTGATTGCAGTCTGCCAGTTTGGCTTTATACATAGCTTGGGCTTTGTCGAGTAAGGCTTAAACTATGTATTTAGATTGTAGTTAGGTATTATAGGTAGGCATCGTGGGCTGTATATTATTAAGTAGTATAGGTAGGCATCGTGGGCTGTTGTGGGTAGTTGTTGTGTAGTTATTGTAGGTTACTTTTGTATTCGGCGGTGCCGGGTGTAGCACGAAGCTAGCTAGCTAACTCACCTCCTGGATTAGCTGGCGAGTAGCTATTAGCAACGGTAGCAACTAAAAACAATATCCTTTTAGCCAGCTACATTCGTTCGCAGCGACGCCGTTTTTCAAACAAAGTCAACACAGCAGCCATTGCTAGCTAGCCAACACTACCAGCTGGCTGTACTGTAGTAGCTAAATACAATATCTTTGTGCTAGCTACCCAACGTTTAATCATTGCTGCGTTATGAAAGGTAAGCTTGGCTTCTTATATGGTGTTGAGTAAAGCTTAAACCATGTATTTAGATTGTAGGTAGGTATTGTAGTTAGGTATTATAGGTAGTTTACTCAGGTAGTTATTGTAGGTTATTGTAGGTAATTATTGTAGGTAAGTATTGTATTCGGCGGACCCCGGCGAAGCACGAGGCTAGCTTACCCACTACTTGGACCAACAAAGCTAGCTAGCTAGCTAGCGGGTAGCTACTGGTAACTTTTAGCAACTGTGGTTAGTTGTTTCCAATGTTATTTCACGCTTAAGAGTACCTGTGATTGAGCCAGCTAGCTGCCACCATTCAGCTGTTTTTCTAACCTCATTATCCGAGGCATTAACGTTAGGTGGTTGGTAGCTGCTGTACTTAATTACAGCTACTGATAACAGTCTGCTGTAGTTTACAACAATTCTAATTTCTAAAGTGGAAGTTGGGAGAGTTTTATTCGGGTGGTTCAGTGAAACAATTATAGTTTCTGAGGTGGAAGTTGGGAGAGTTATATTTTTTTGGTGAGGGAGGCCTGCTCTCTCCTTTCCCAGATGTTTAGTTCATTTCATTCTGATCTCCTCTGCATTATTGTAGCCATCTGCTGCAGCCTGTCAAACTATGCCTCTGCCTATCCCTGTTCTCTCCTCTCCGCACAGGCTACACAAACGCCTCACACCGCGTGGCTGCTGCCTCTCTAACCTGGTGGTCCCTGCGCGCACCACACACCTGGAGTTCCAGGTCTCAGGCAGCCTCTGGAACTGCTGTTCTGCCGCCAACAAGGCTGACTTCATCCCAGCCTATGCTACCCTCCAGTCCCTCGACTTCCTGGCGCTGACGGAAACATGGATTACCACTGAAAACACTGCTACTCCTACTGCTCTCTCCTCGTCTGACCATGTGTTCTCGCATACCCCGAGAGCATCTGGTCAGAGGGGTGGTGGCACAGGAATCCTCATCTCTCCCAAGTGGTCATTCTCAATTTTTCCCCTAACCCATCTGTCTATCTCCTCACTTGAATTCCACGCTGTCACAGTCACTAGCCCATTTAAGCTTAATATCCTTGTCATCTATCGCCCTCCAGGTTCCCTTGGAGAGTTCATCAATGAGCTTGACGCCTTGATAAGTTCCTTTCCTGAGGATGGCTCACCCTTCACAGTTTTGGGGGATTTCAACCTCCCTACGTCTACATTTGACTCATTTCTCTCTGCCTCCTTCTTTCCACTCCTCTCCTCTTTTGACCTCACCCTCTCACCGTCCCCCCCTACTCACAAGGCAGGCAATACGCTTGACTTCATCTTTACTAGATGTTGCTCTTCTACTAATCTCACTGCAACTCCCCTCCATGTCTCCGACCACTACTTTGTATCCTTTTCTCTCTCGCTCTCCTCCAACACTACTCACTCTGCCCCTACACAGATGGTAACGCGCCGCCGCAACCTTCGCTCTCTCTCTCCCACTACTCTCTCCTCTTCCATCCTATCATCTCTTCCCTCTGCTCAATCCTTCTCCCTCCAATCTCCTGATTCTGCCTCCTCAACCCTCCTCTCCTCCCTTTCTGCATCCTTTGACTCCCTGTGTCCCCTATCCTCCCGGCCGGCTCGGTCCTCCCCTCCAGCTCCGTGGCTTGATGACTCATTGCGAGCTCACAGAACAGAGCTCCGGGCAGCGGAGCGGAAATGGAAGAAAACTAAACTCCCCTGCCGACCTGGCATCTTTTCACTCCCTCCTCTCTACATTTTCTTCATCTGTTTCTGCTGCTAAGGCCACTTTCTACCACTCTAAATTCCAAGCATCTGCCTCTAACCCTAGGAAGCTCTTTGCCACATTCTCCTCACTGCTGAATCCTCCCCCCCACCCCCCCCCCCCCCCCCCCCCCCCTCCTCCCTCTCTGTGGATGACTTCGTCAACCACTTTGGAAAGAAGGTTGACGACATCCGATCCTCGTTTGTTAAGTCTAATGACACTGCTGGTCCTGCTCACATTGCCCTACCCTATGCTTTGACTTCTTTCTCCCCTCTCTCTCCAGATAAAATCTTGCGACTAGTGACTGCAGGCCGCCCAACAACCTGCCCGCTTGACCCCATCCCCTCCTCTCTTCTCCAGACCATCTCCGGTGACCTTCTCCCCTACCTCACCTCGCTGATCAACTCATCCTTGACCGCTGGCCATGTCCCTTCCGTCTTCAAGAGAGCGAGAGTTGCACCCCTTCTCAAAAAACCAACACTCGATCCCACTGATGTCAACAACTACAGACCAGTATCCCTTCTTTCTTTTCTTTCCAAAACTATTGAGCGTGCCGTCTTTAGCCAACTCTCTTGCTATCTCTCTCAGAATGACCTTCTTGATCCAAACCAGTAAGGTTTCAGGACTGGTCATTCAACTGAGACTGCTCTTCTCTGTGTCACAGAGGCTCTCCGCACTGCTAAAGCTAACTCTCTCTCCTCTGCTCTTGTCCTTCTAGACCTGTCTGCTGCCTTTGATACTGTGAACCATCAGATCCTCCTCTCCACCCTCTCCGAGCTGGGCATCTCCGGCGCGGCTCACTCCTGGATTGCGTCCTACCTGACCGGTCGCTCCTACCAAGTGGCGTGGCGAGAAGCTGTCTCTGCACCACGTGCTCTCACCACTGGTGTCCCCCAGGGCTCAGTTCTAGGCCCTCTCCTTTTCTCCCTATACACCAAGTCACTTGGCTAATCTTCTCCTTTCCCCCTTCTGATAACCAGGTGGCGAATCGCATCTCTGCATGTCTGGCCGACATATCAGAATGGATGACGGATCACCACCTCAAGCTGAACCCTGGCAAGACGGAGCTGCTCTTCCTCCCGGGGAAGGACTGCCCGTTCCATGATCTCGCCATCACGGTTGACAACTCCGTTGTGTCCTCCTCCCAGAGTGCGAAGAGCCTTGGCGTGACCCTGGACAACACCCTGTCGTTCTCCGCTAACATCAAGGCGGTGACCCGATCCTGCAGGTTCATGCTCTACAACATTCGGAGAGTACGACCCTGCCTTACACAGGAAGCGGCACAGGTCCTAATCCAGGCACTTGTCATCTCCCGTCTGGATTACTGCAACTCGCTGTTGGCTGGGCTCCCTGCCTGTGCCATTAAACCCCTACAACTCATCCAGAATGCCGCAGCCCGTCTGGTGTTCAACCTTCCCAAGTTCTCTCACGTCACCCCCCTCCTCCGCACACTCCACTGGCTTCCAGTTGAAGCTCGCATCCGTTACAAGACCATGGTGCTTGCCTATGGAGCAGTGAGGGGAACGGCACCTCCGTACCTTCAGGCTCTGATCAGTCCCTACACCCAAACGAGGGCATTGCGTTCATCCACCTCTGGCCTGCTGGCTCCCCTTCCTCTGCGGAAGCATAGTTCCCGCTCAGCCCAGTCAAAACTGTTCGCTGCTCTGGCACACCAATGGTGGAACAAGCTCCCTCACGACGCCAGGACAGCGGAGTCACTCACCACCTTCCGGAGACATTTGAAACCCCACCTCTTAAGGAATACCTGGGATAGGATGAAGTAATCCTTCTACCCCCCCGCCCCCCCCCCCCCCCCCCCCCCCCAAAAAAAATAAATAAATAAATAAATAAATAAAATAAAATATTATTGTAAAGTGGTTAACCCACTGGCTATAGGGTGAATGCACCAATTTGTAAGTCGCTCTGGATAAGAGCGTCTGCTAAATGACTTAAATGTAAATGTAAATGTAGTTGCTATAGTAATGTACTCACTATGCTGTTGTAGTTTCTATAGTAATGTACTCATAATGCTGTTGTAGTTTCTACAGAAATGTACTCACTATGCTGTTGTAGTTGCTATAGTAATGTACTCACAATGCTGTTGTAGTTTCTACAGTAATGTACTCACTATGCTGTTGTAGTTGCTATAGTAATGTACTCACTATGCTGTTGTAGTTTCTACAGAAATGTACTCACTATGCTGTTGTAGTTGCTATAGTAATGTACTCACTATGCTGTTGTAGTTGCTATAGTAATGTACTCACTATGCTGTTGTAGTTTCTACAGAAATGTACTCACTATGCTGCTGTAGTTGCTATAGTAATGTACTCACTATGCTGTTGTAGTTTCTATAGTAATGTACTCACAATGCTGTTGTAGTTTCTACAGTAATCCTTGTGGTCCTCTGTAGCTCAGCTGGTAGAGCACGGCGCTTGTAACGCCAAGGTAGTGGGTTCGATCGCCGGGACCACCCATACACAAAAAAAAAAATGTATGCACGCATGACTGTAAGTCGCTTTGGATAAAAGCGTCTGCTAAATGGCATATTATATTATATAATGTACTCACTATGCTGTTGTAGTTGCCGTCCCAGAGCAGCATGGTCCCGTCATTCCTGGCAGGGCTGTGGAGGTAGAGGACCAGGGAGTCTGCACAGTGCTGCTTACCACAGATATAGTAGAGGGTCAGGGATGGAGAGGTTAAACTAGGAGTGGTGTGTGTTGGCACTGTATTTGTAACAGAGGTGAGTCGGACACACACTCTCGTGATGAGGTATTCCTGCCTGCGACTTGAAAATCTGTGTCACCCTCGTTCCAAGAGAGAATTACGTTGGTTTCTGACGGGGGAGACCGGTGTTCAGAGCCCACCTGTGACGTGTGTGGGCCCTAACCCACCTGAGAGCTGTCCGTTCCCAGTGAAGAAGGTCTTGATGTGGTCTCTGTGGAAGCCGTTGCGCCTCAGCATCCTGAGTTTCAGTGGACAGACAGTTATTGTATTTATTATGGATCCCCATTAGTTCCTGCCCCATTAGTTCCTGCCAAGGCAGCAGCTACTCTTCCTGGGGTTTATTATGGATCCCCATTAGTTCCTGCCAAGACAGCAGCTACTCTTCCTGGGGTTTATTATGGATCCCCATTAGTTCCTGCCAAGGCAGCAGCTACTCTTCCTGGGGTTTATTATGGATCCCCATTAGTTCCTGCCAAGGCAGCAGCTACTCTTCCTGGGGTTTATTATGGATCCCCATTAGTTTCCTGCCAAGGCAGCAGCTACTCTTCCTGGGGTTTATTATGGATCCCCATTAGTTCCTGCCAAGGCAGCAGCTACTCTTCCTGGGGTTTATTATGGATCCCCATTAGTTCCTGCCAAGGCAGCAGCTACTCTTCCTGGGGTTTATTATGGATCCCCATTAGTTCCTGCCAAGGCAGCAGCTGCTCTTCCTGGGGTTTATTATGGATCCCCATTAGTTCCTGCCAAGGCAGCAGCTGCTCTTCCTGGGGTTTGATTATGGATCCCCCATTAGTTCCTGCCAAGGCAGCAGCTGCTCTTCCTGGGGTTTATTATGGATCCCCCATTAGTTCCCTCCTGCACAAGGCAGCAGCCTTACTCTTCCTGGGGGTTTATTATGGATCCCCATTTAGTTTCCTGACCAAGGCAGCAGCTTACTCTTCCTGGGGTTTATTATGGATCCCCATTAGTTCCTGCCAAGGCAGCAGCTACTGACTTATTTCACCATTTTTGGTACAGCCTCAATTAAAAAGTGATTGAAAAATACAAATAAACACCACAATACCCAATAATGACAAGTAAATTTTCCAAATGTATGAAAATCAATTACAGAAATATCTTATTTACATAAATATTCACACCCTTGAGTCAATACATGTTAGAATCACCTTTGGCAGCGATTACAGCTGTGAGTCTTTCTGGGTAAGTCTCTAAGAGCTTTGCACAACTGGATTGTTACAATATTAGCATATTATTCACAAGCCATGAAACTCTGTAAACTGTTTTAAAGTCACCATTGGCCTCATGGTGAAATCCCTGAGAGGTTTCCTTCCTCTCCGGCAACTGAGTTAGGAAGGACGCCTGTATCTTTGTAGTGACTGGGTGTATTGATACACCATCCAAAGTGTAATTAAAAACTTCACCATGCTCAAAGGGGTATTCAGCGTCTGCTTTTTTTTAAACCAATAGATGCCCTTCTTTGCGAGGCATTGGAAAACCTCCCTGGTCTTTGTGGTTGAATCTGTGCTGAGGGACCTTACAGATAATTGTATGTGTGGGGTACAGAGATGAGGTAGTCATTCAAAAATCATGTTAAACACTATTATTGAACACATAATGAGTCCATGCCCTCGTAAAACTGACTATCCTACCGATCCTTGACTTCGGCGATGTCATTTACAAAATAGCCTCCAACACTCTACTCAGCAAATTGGATGTAGTCTATCACAGTGCCATCCGTTTTGTCTCCAAAGCCCCATATACTACCCACCACTGTGACCTGTACGCTCTTGTTGGCTGGTCCTCACTACATATTCGTCGCCAAACCCACTGGCTCCAGGCCATCTATAAATCACTGCTAGGCAAATCCCCGCCTTATCTTAGCTCATTGGTCACCATAGCAACACCCACCCGTAGTATGCGCTCCAGCAGGTATATCTCACTGGTCATCCCCAAAGCCAACACCTCCTTTGGCCGCCATTCCTTCCAGTTCTCTTCTGCCAATGACTGGAACAAATTGCAAAAATCTCTGAAGCTGGAGACACTTATCTCCCTCACTAACTTTAAGCATCAGTTGTCAGAGCACCTTACCGATCACTGCACCTGTACACAGCCCATCTGAAATTAGCCCGTCCAACTACCTCATCCCTATATTGTTATTTATTTTGCTCATTTGTACCCCAGTATCTCTATTTGCACATCATCTCTTGCACATCTATCATTCCAGTGTTAATACTAATTGTAATTATTTTGCACTATAGCCTATTTATTGCCTTACCTCCATAACTTGCTACATTTGCACACACTGTATATATATTTATTTCTGTTGTATTTTTGACTTTGTTTTGTTTTACCCCATATGTAACTCTGTGTTGTTGTTTTTATCGCACTGCTTTGCTTTATCTTGGCCAGGTCGCAGTTGTAAATGAGAACTTGTTCTCAACTGGTTTACCTGGTTAAATAAAGGTGAAATAAATAAAATAAAATACTGCTTGCATCAGTTACTTGACGTGGAATAGAGTTCCATGTAGTCATGGCTCTATGTAGTACTGTGCGCCTCCCATAGTCTGTTCTGGACTTGGGGACTGTGAAGAGACCTCTGGTGGCATGTCTTATGGGGTATGCATGGGTGTCTGAGCTGTGTGCTAGTAGTTCAAACAGACAGCTCAAGGCTTTCAACATGTCAAAACCTCTCATAAATACAAGTAGTGATGAAATCAATCTCTCCTCTACTTTGAGCCAGGAGAGATTGACATGCATATTATTAATGTTAGCTCTCCGTCTACATTTAAGGGTAAGCCATGCTGCTCTGTTTGGGCCAACTGTAATTTGCCTACAATGCCTTCAGAAAGTATTCACACCCCTTGACTTTTTCCACATTTTTTTTGTCTAACAGCCTGAATTTAAAATGGATTAAATTGACATTATGTGTCACTGGCCTACACACAATAACACATAATGTCATAGTGGAATTATGTTTTTAGACATTTTTACAAATTAATTAAAAATGAATGAAAAATGAAAAGCTGAAATGTCTTGAGTCAATAAGTATTCAACCCCTTTCATGGTAAGCCGAAATTCTGTATTTATTATGGATCTCCATTAGCTGCTGAAATAAGTTCAGGAGTTAAAATGTGCTTAACAAATCACATAAGTTGCATGGACTCATTATGTGTTCAATAATAGTGTTTAACATGATTTTTGAATGACTACCTCATCTCTGTACCCCACACATACAATTATCTGTAAGGTCCCTCAGCACAGATTCAACCACAAAGACCAGGGAGGTTTTCCAATGCCTCGCAAAGAAGGGCATCTATTGGTTTAAAAAAAAGCAGACGCTGAATACCCCTTTGAGCATGGTGAAGTTTTTAATTACACTTTGGATGGTGTATCAATACACCCAGTCTGTCACGATCGTCTAAGGAGGAGGACCAATGCGCAGCGTTGAAGGTGAACATATTTATTATATCAATGATCACACGATCAAAACAACAGACGATAACGTGATGTCTACGGTTGAACACAAACCAAATAAGAACAAGAAACCACAAACAATGAATGCCTAACGGCTACCTAAGTATGACTCCCAATCAGAGACAACGAGCTACAGCCCTCTCTGATTGGGAGCCACCCTGGCCAACATAGATATACAACGACTAGAACATAAACAAATGAACACCCTGGCTCAACATACGAGAGTCCCCAGAGCCAGGGCGTGACAGTACCCCCCCCCCAAAGGCGCGGACTCCGACCGCGCCAACCAAACACAACAGGCGAGGGACCGGGTGGGCACTCCGCCTCGGCGGCGGATCCGGCTCCGGACATGACCCCCACTCCTTCTCTAAACCCCCAAAGTACCCCTGGTCCGGTCTGGCCCTGCTGACCGGAGCTGGACTGCACACTGGTGGAGCGGATAGCTTCAGCTCCGTAGTGGAGCAGTTTGACCGGGACCTTACCAGGCACCGGTGACCCAGGCACGGGTTGTGCTGGACTGACGACGCGCACCCCTGGCTTGGTGCGTGGAGGAGGAACAGGCCTTACCAGGCTGACGACGCGCACCCCTGGCTTGGTGCGTGGAGGAGGACCGGGCCTTACCAGGCTGACGACTCGCACCCCTGTCTTGGTGCGTGGAGGAGGAACGGGCCTTACCAGGCTGACGACGCACACCATAGGCTTGGTGCGTGGAGCAGGGACAGGCCGGACTGGGCTGACGAAGCACACCACTGACTTGGTGCGGGGAGCAGGAACGGGCCGAGCCGGGCTGACGAAGCGCACCACTGACTTGGTGCGGGGAGCAGGAACGGGCCGAGCCGGGCTGACGATGCGCACCACTGACTTGGTGCGGGGAGCAGGAACGGGCCGAGCCGGGCTGACGAAGCGCACCACTGACTTGGTGCGGGGAGCAGGAATGGGCCGAGCCGGGCTGACGAAGCGCACCACTGACTTGGTGCGGGATCAGGAACGGGCCGAGCCGGGCTGACGAAGCGCACCACTGACTTGGTGCGGGGAGCAGGAACGGGCCGAGCCGGGCTGACGAAGCGCACCACTGACTTGGTGCGGGGAGCAGGAACGGGCCGAGCCGTACTGGGACACACACCACTGGCCCTACACACCGGGGTCTGGAACGGGCCGGACCGGACTGGTAACACACCCCAGTACCTCTCCCGTGCATCTACACCTTCCATCCCCTCTTCGACCAGTGGCCCCCGTAACCTGGCGGCCTCCTCTGCCAACCCCTGGACCGCTCTATCGCGGCCTCCTGCTGCCCCGACGTCGTGAGCCCCCCCCTAAACAATTTTCTGGGGGTCTCTCTTCCCCGTGGACCAGGCCTCTATCGTTCTCGCCCAACTCTCGCTCTCCTGCTTCCAACTCCAGCCATTCTGCTCCTCCTTTGGCTTGACCCAGTCGAGACTTCCTCCTCCATTGTTCCCAAGTCCACCCTCTCTGCTCCTCACTAGGCTTGACCCAGTCGAAGTTGCCACGGAGATCTGCTAACGATTCCCCTGGCGATGGCCCCTGGACACGCTGCTTGGTCCAGTTTTTGGTGGTTTCTTCTGTCACGATCGTCTAAGGAGGAGGACCAATGCGCAGCGTTGAAGGTGAACATATTTATTATATCAATGATCACACGATCAAAACAACAGACGATAACGTGATGTCTACGGTTGAACACAAACCAAATAAGAACAAGAAACCACAAACAATGAATGCCTAACGGCTACCTAAGTATGACTCCCAATCAGAGACAACGAGCTACAGCCCTCTCTGATTGGGAGCCACCCTGGCCAACATAGATATACAACGACTAGAACATAAACAAATGAACACCCTGGCTCAACATACGAGAGTCCCCAGAGCCAGGGCGTGACAGTACCCCCCCCCCCCCCCCCCAAAGGCGCGGACTCCGACCGCGCCAACCAAACACAACAGGGAGGGACCGGGTGGGCACTCCGCCTCGGCGGCGGATCCGGCTCCGGACATGACCCCCACTCCTTCTCTAAACCCCCAAAGTACCCCTGGTCCGGTCTGGCGCTGCTGACCGGAGCTGGACTGCACACTGGTGGAGCGGATAGCTTCAGCTCCGTAGTGGAGCAGTTGACCGGGACCTTACCAGGCACCGGTGACCCAGGCACGGGTTGTGCTGGACTGACGACGCGCACACCTGGCTTGGTGCGTGGAGGAGGAACAGGCCTTACCAGGCTGACGACGCGCACCCCTGGCTTGGTGCGTGGAGGAGGACCGGGCCTTACCAGGCTGACGACTCGCACCCCTGTCTTGGTGCGTGGAGGAGGAACGGGCCTTACCAGGCTGACGACGCACACCGTAGGCTTGGTGCGTGGAGCAGGGACAGGCCGGACTGGGCTGACGAAGCACACCACTGACTTGGTGCGGGGAGCAGGAACGGGCCGAGCCGGGCTGACGAAGCGCACCACTGACTTGGTGCGGGGAGCAGGAACGGGCCGAGCCGGGCTGACGATGCGCACCACTGACTTGGTGCGGGGAGCAGGAACGGGCCGAGCCGGGCTGACGAAGCGCACCACTGACTTGGTGCGGGGAGCAGGAACGGGCCGAGCCGGGCTGACGAAGCGCACCACTGACTTGGTGCGGGGAGCAGGAACGGGCCGAGCCGGGCTGACGAAGCGCACCACTGACTTGGTGCGGGGAGCAGGAACGGGCCGAGCCGGGTTGACGAAGCGCACCACTGACTTGGTGCGGGGAGCAGGAACGGGCCGAGCCGTACTGGGGACACACACCACTGGCCCTACACCGGGGTCTGGAACGGGCCGGACCGGACTGGTAACACACCCCAGTACCTCTCGCCGTGCCTCTACACCTTCCATCCCCTCTTCGACCAGTGGCCCCCGTAACCTGGCGGCCTCCTCTGCCAACCCGCTGGACCGCTCTATCGCGGCCTCCTGCTGCCCCGACGTCGTGAGCCCCCCCCTAAACAATTTCTGGGGGTCTCTCTTCCCCGTGGACCAGGCCTCTATCGTTCTCGCCCAACTCTCGCTCTCCTGCTTCCAACTCCAGCCATTCTGCTCCTCCTTTGGCTTGACCCAGTCGAGACTCCTCCTCCATTGTTCCCAAGTCCACCCTCTCTGCTCCTCACTAGGCTTGACCCAGTCGAGGTTGCCACGGAGATCTGCTAACGATTCCCCTGGCGATGGCCCCTGGACACGCTGCTTGGTCCAGTTTTGGTGGTTTCTTCTGTCACGATCGTCTAAGGAGGAGGACCAATGCGCAGCGTTGAAGGTGAACATATTTATTATATCAATGATCACACGATCAAAACAACAGACGATAACGTGATGTCTACGGTTGAACACAAACCAAATAAGAACAAGAAACCACAAACAATGAATGCCTAACGGCTACCTAAGTATGACTCCCAATCAGAGACAACGAGCTACAGCCCTCTCTGATTGGGAGCCACCCTGGCCAACATAGATATACAACGACTAGAACATAAACAAATGAACACCCTGGCTCAACATACGAGAGTCCCCAGAGCCAGGGCGTGACACAGTCACTACAAAGATACAGGCGTCCTTCCTAACTCAGTTGCCGGAGAGGAAGGAAACCTCTCAGGGATTTCACCATGAGGCCAATGGTGACTTTAAAACAGTTACAGAGTTTAATGGCTGTGAATAATATGCTAATATTGTACAATCCAGTTGTGCAAAGCTCTTAGAGACTTACCCAGAAAGACTCACAGCTGTAATCGCTGCCAAAGGTGTGTAACACTCTGGCTCTATGGACGTTTATATTGAGCCAGGGTTGTTCATTTTCTTGTGTTTGGGTGTATTTCATTTGGTGGTGTTGGGGATGGGTGAGTTTCATTTTGTTTGTGTCATGTGGTGATTGGTCGATGACTCCCAATCAGAGGTAACGAGTGTCAGCTGTCGGCTCGTTATCTCTGATTGGGAGCCATATATATTCTGTGTGTTTTCTCCTTTGTGTTGTGGGTTATTGTTTCTGTGTTTCTTTGTTGCTGTTTGTCGTATTCAGCTTAGAACTTCACGTATCGTCTTTTGTTGTTTTTCGTGGTTGCTTTGATTAATAAAGTCATCATGTTCACTCGCAACGCTGCGCATTGGTCCAATCCTTCAGACGATCGTGACAGAATAACCCACCTCAAGAGGACCAAGCGGCGTAACAAGCGGCAACAGGACCTACCTACGCAGGATTTATGGACGCCTCCTAAGGATTTTTGGTCTTGGGAGGAGATTCGGGCTGGAAAGGGTCCTTGGGCACAACCGGAGGAATATCACCGCCCTCGTGAAGAGCTGGAGACAGCTGCAGCTGAGAGGAGGTGGTATGAGGAGGAATATCACCGCCCTCGTGAAGAGCTGGAGGCAGCTGCAGCCGAGAGGAGGTGGTATGAAGAGGAAGCGCGGAGTCGAGGCTGGAAGCCCGTGGTGACTCCCCAAAATTTTTTTGGGGGGGGGCACATGGCTTGGGCGCCTGGGCAGCAGGAGGCTGCCACAGGTAGAGCTGGAGAGAAGGCTATCGGATTACGGGAGCCATTGGCGAGTAGAGGGAGGGAAGTTGTTGTGGCACGGCATGAGAGACTGAAGTGTGTTCCCAGTCTGGTCCGGTCCGTTCTTGATCCCCAGTTAAGGCCAGTGGTGGGTGTTCCCGGTACGGACCGGTCTGTTCCTACTCCACGCACCAGGTCCACGATGTGCGTCGCCAGCCGGCCAGAGTCTGCCGTCTGCCCTAGGGCGTCTGAACGGCCCGTCTGCCAAGCGCTGCATAAGCCGCCCGTCTGTACTGAGCCTGCAAAGCCGTCCGTCTGCCATGAGCCTTCAGAGCCGTCCGCCAGACAGAATCATACACCTGCTATGGAATCAGCAGGAGCCGACGCAGCCCATACTAGACTGGAAGCTCGGGTTCGGGACCAGAAAGAGCAAATCCTGCAGATGGGAGCCGCCCTGCTGGAGGTGATGACTGCAATCCGAGGCTGGGGTCCGCCTCCACCGCCAGTCTCCCAGCCAGCACCATCAGCCAGCCATGAGCAGCCAGATCCGTCAGCCAGCCATGAGCAGCCAGATCCGTCAGCCAGCCATGAGCAGCCAGACCCGTCAGCCAGCCATGAGCAGCCAGACCCGTCAGCCAGCCATGAGCAGCCAGATCCGTCAGCCAGCCATGAGCAGCCAGACCCGTCAGCCAGCCATGAGCAGCCAGGTCCGTCAGCCAGCCATGAGCAGCCAGGTCCATCAGCCAGCCATGAGCAGCCAGATCCGTCAGCCAGCCATGAGCAGCCAGACCCGTCAGCCAGCCATGAGCAGCCAGATCCGTCAGTCAGCCATGAGCAGCCAGATCCGTCAGCCAGCCATGAGCAGCCAGATCCGTCAGCCAGCCATGAGCAGCCAGACCCGTCAGCCAGCCAGGATCCGCCAGAGCCGTCCAGCCAGGATCCGCCAGAGCCGTCCAGCCAGGATCCGCCAGAGCCGTCCAGCCAGGATCCGCCAGAGCTGTCCAGCCAGGATCCGCCAGAGCCGTCCAGCCAGGATCCGCCAGAGCCGTCCAGCCAGGATCCGCCAGAGCCGTCCAGCCAGGATCCGCCAGAGCCGTCCAGCCAGGATCCGCCAGAGCCGTCCCGCCAGGATCCGCCAGAGCCGTCCAGCCTGGATCCGCCAGAGCCGTCCCGCCAGGATCCGCCAGAGACGTCCCGCCAGGATCCGCCAGAGCCGTCCAGCCAGGATCCGCCAGAGCCGTCCAGCCAGGATCCGCCAGAGCCGTCCAGCCAGGATCCGCCAGAGCCGTCCAGCCAGGATCCGCCAGAGCCGTCCAGCCAGGATCCGCCAGAGCCGTCCCGCCAGGATCCGCCAGAGCCATCCAGCCTGGATCCGCCAGAGCCGTCCCGCCAGGATCCGCCAGAGACGTCCCGCCAGGATCCGCCAGAGCCGTCCCGCCAGGATCCGCCAGAGCCAGCCAGCCAGGATCCGCCATCTAGCCCGGTGCTGCCCTTTAGCCCGGTGCTGCCCCTTAGTCCGGTGCTGCCCCTGAGTCCAGTTATGCCCCTTAGCCCGGTGCTGCCCCGTAGTCCGGTACTGCCCCTTAGTCCGGTGCTGCCCCTTAGTCCGGTGCTGCCCTTTAGCCCGGTGCTGCCCCTTAGTCCGGTGCTGCCCCTGAGTCCGGTGCCGCCCCTTAGCCCGGTGCTGCCCCGTAGTCCGGTGCTGCCCCTTAGCCCGGTGCTGCCCCTTAGTCCTGTACTGCCCTTTAGTCCGGTACTGCCCCGTAGTCCGGTGCTGCCCCTTGTCCCGGTGCTGCCCCTTATCCCGGTGCTGCCCCTTATCCCGGTGCTGCCCCTTAGGCCGATGCTGCCCCTTAGTCCGGGGTTGCCCTTTAGTCCAGGTGGGGTTAGGTGGAGGGTGGTCATTGGGAGGAGGCTACCGAAGCAGGTTGTGACTGTGGTGGGGTGGGGATCACGACCGGGGCCAGAGCCGCCACCATGGACAGACGCCCACCCAGACCCTCCCCTAGTCCTGATGTTGGTGCGCCCGGAGTTCGCACCTTTAGGGGGGGGTACTGTAACACTCTGGCTCTATGGACGTTTATATTGAGCCAGGGTTGTTCATTTTCTTGTGTTTGGGTGTATTTCATTTGGTGGTGTTGGGGATGGGTGAGTTTCATTTTGTTTGTGTCATGTGGTGATTGGTCGATGACTCCCAATCAGAGGTAACGAGTGTCAGCTGTCGGCTCGTTATCTCTGATTGGGAGCCATATATATTCTGTGTGTTTTCTCCTTTGTGTTGTGGGTTATTGTTTCTGTGTTTCTTTGTTGCTGTTTGTCGTATTCAGCTTAGAACTTCACGTATCGTCTTTTGTTGTTTTTCGTGGTTGCTTTGATTAATAAAGTCATCATGTTCACTCGCAACGCTGCGCATTGGTCCAATCCTTCAGACGATCGTGACAAGGTGATTCTAACATGTATTGACTCAAGGGTGTGAATATTTATGTAAATAAGATATTTCTGTAATTGATTTTCAATACATTTGGAAACATTTAACTTTGTCATTATTGGGTATTGTGTGTTTATTTGTATTTTTCAATCACTTTTTAATTGAGGCTGTAACAACAAAATGTGAAATAAGTCAAGTAGCTGCTGCCTTGGCAGGAACTAATGGGGATCCATAATAAACCCCAGGAAGAGTAGCTGCTGCCTTGGCAGGAACTAATGGGGATCCATAATAAACCCCAGGAAGAGTAGCTGCTGCCTTGGCAGGAACTAATGGGGATCCATAATAAACCCCAGGAAGAGTAGCCGCTGCCTTGGCAGGAACTAATGGGGATCCATAATAAACCCCAGGAAGAGCAGCTGCTGCCTTGGCAGGAACTAATGGGGATCCATAATAAACCCCAGGAAGAGCAGCTGCTGCCTTGGCAGGAACTAATGGGGATCCATAATAAACCCCAGGAAGAGTAGCTGCTGCCTTGGCAGGAACTAATGGGGATCCATAATAAACCCCAGGAAGAGTAGCTGCTGCCTTGGCAGGAACTAATGGGGATCCATAATAAACCCCAGGAAGAGCAGCTGCTGCCTTGGCAGGAACTAATGGGGCAGGAACTAATGGGGCAGGAACTAATGGGGATCCATAATAAATACAATAACTGTCTGTCCACTGAAACTCACTGCACTCGAGTGTGAGGCAGAGGCCAGACATGGGCAGACATAGTTGAATTATTCTAACACCCCTGTAAACTTTGGTCTCTGTCTAGATGGACAAGACTGGAGTGAGTAAGAGGCAGGGAAGGCCAGGACAGGTCAGGACAGGGAAGAACAGGACAGGACAGGACAGGGAAGGCCAGGACAGGACAGGGCAGGACAGGCCAGGACAGGACAGGACAGGACAGGGAAGAACAGGACAGGACAGGACAGGACAGGACAGGACAGGGAAGAACAGGACAGGACAGGACAGGACAGGACAGGGAAGGCCAGGACAGGACAGGGCAGGACAGGACAGGACAGGACAGGACAGGACAGGACAGGACAGGACAGGGCAGGACAGGACAGGACAGGGAAGAACAGGACAGGACAGGACAGGACAGGACAGGACAGGGCAGGACAGGACAGGACAGGGAAGAACAGGACAGGACAGGGAAGAGCAGGACAGGACAGGACAGGGAAGAACAGGACAGGACAGGACAGGTCAGGACAGGACAGGACAGGACAGGACAGGACAGGACAGGGAAGAACAGGACAGGACAGGGCAGGACAGGGAAGAACAGGGCAGGACAGGACAGGGCAGGACAGGACAGGGCAGGACAGGGCAGGACAGGGCCTAGAAGTTAAAAGGGTCAGTCAGTAGAGAGACAGAGTTGAGAGTGCAGCAGGGTTGAGAGGCTGAAAGGGATGGATGCAGTACAGTACTGAACCTTTAGCTAAGAACAGGATCATAATAATGATAATATAATAATAATAATAATAATAATAATAATAATAATAATAATAATAATATGCCATTTAGCAGACGCTTTTATCCAAAGCGACTTACAGTCATGCGTGCATACATTTGCATACATTATTCATCTTGCACACAAGATGAATAATGGAAAGGTCTCATTGAGATGCATGACTGGTTACTGTGACTGGGTTCAGCCATGCATCTGGACCCTCTGCTATCCCAGCAGAGTGGATCCTGACAGCGCCTGAGAGCTCTCTTCTTACAAACTCTCTCTCTCTCACACACACACACACACACACACACACACACACACACACACACACACACACACACACACACACACACACACACACACACACACACACACACACACACACACACACACACACACACACGCCTGCAGGCGCACGCATACACACAGCCGCGTGCACACACACATCTACACACACACACACTCTCTCTTCCCTGTCTGGGTTCTCTCAGTGCTTTCACCCCGGCAGCGTACTCTGTCTCTGTGTCCAAGACAGTGCCCCCGTGGCCATGAGTGTGTGGTGAGAAAACGCTCTGATTGTGTCAATCAGAAAATCAGACTTGTCCCCCAGCCTCACAGAATGAAAACGGTTTTCATCTTTGATGGGAGTTCTGTAACATCTGGCCATTGGGAAACACTATGTGACTGCAATAGAGTCCCTACTCTTACAGGATGCTCAGGGAGGATCAGTAGATCAAGAGGATTGATACATTACCTGTATTTAGAAATGTGGTTCTCAATCAGACCCATGTAGGCTATTATAATGTACATGATGTGTTATATCACAATGATTTGTAATAACTGACATGTTCAAGACTATATTTGATCCAACAATTAATTTGATTATTATAATTTCGAAACTTTATTGTAAAGTTTCAATTAGAACTTGTAAAGGGGAAAACATTTTTTGTTTATTTATATATAAGACAAAAGTTATCAATTGCATTGAGTTACTTTTACAAAGAAAACATATTTCATGAATACGGTCTTACCTAAATAAATGGCATCCATATGTGCACATTTTTTCTTAGTTGTGTTTAGGTCCACATAGAAGAGAACAACGGGGTCTCTCTCTGGGACTAGGATCCAACACCAACACGGCGTCATGCGCAGTCGATTCCCGGGAAGAAATCCTGATGTCTCCTGCTGTCCTCCAAGTCCGAACTGATACCATAACCGACCTGCTTCGGCGGTAGCATCCCTGAAGAATATGAATCTGGGAGAATGGCGAGTACTTTTTCAGAGTTTGGCTCGGAGACGTAGACGGCCACCCCGCTGAGTGGTAGATGGGACAGCCTCCAACAGAGACACCCTGCTGAGTGGTAGATGGGACAGCCTCCAACAGAGACACCCTGCTGAGTGGTAGATGGGACAGCCTCCGACAGAGACACCCTGCTGAGTGGTAGATGGGACAGCCTCCGACAGAGACACCCTGCTGAGTGGTAGATGGGACAGCCTCCGACAGAGACACCCTGCTGAGTGGTAGATGGGACAGCCTCCGACAGAGACACCCTGCTGAGTGGTAGATGGGACAGCCTCCGACAGAGACACCCTGCTGAGTGGTAGATGGGACAGCCTCCGACAGAGACACCCTGCTGAGTGGTAGATGGGACAGCCTCCGACAGAGACACCAGCTGCACAGGTTTAACTTCAGGGTCTTCACCCACCTATCCAGGCGGCCAAACTTCACCAGAGATCCGTGGGAGTCAACCAGGAACAGGACCAAGATCAGGAGAGAGACCTGCATCGACTTTAGCCTCATGGTTTTGTTGGAAAAATAAAATAGTTCGTTTTTTTAGATAAACTTTCTCAAATATGCACTTTCCAAAACTTAAATGTACAAGTGTATTTTGGAACATGAACTTTCTATAGGCAGACTCGATGGCTCCCAACTGTCTTGTCAAATGTGAGAGATGCAGCTCTCTTCATTAAACGTGGACATCAAAGTGGTCAGAGCGGCATCCAGATGGGGAACAGTAAGTCCATCCCACAGGCGCAATTGCAAGAGCTACCTCACGGTCACGGGGTGCCCCCAGATGGTAAGGGTAGGTAACAACACATCTGCCACACTGATCCTCAACACGGGGGCCCCTCAGGGGTGCGTGCTCAGTCCCCTTCTGTACTCCCTGTTCACCCATGACTGCATGGCCAGACACGACTCCAACACCATCATTAAGTTTGCCGACGACACAACAGTGGTAGGCCTGATCAACGACAATGATGAGACAGCCTATAGGGAGGAGGTCAGAGACCTGGCCGTGTGGTGCCAGGATAACAACCTCTCCCTCAACGTGACCAAGACAAAGGAGATGATTGTGGACTACAGGAAAAAAAAGAGGACTGAGCACACCCTCATTCTCATCGACGGGAAAGTAGTGGAACAGGTTTAGAGCTTCAAGGTCCTTGGTGTCCACATCACCAACAAACTATCATGGTCCAAACACACCAAGACAGTCGTGAAGAGGGCACAACAAAGCCTATTCCCCCTCAGCAGACTGAAAAGATTTGGCATGGGTCCTCAGATCCTCAAAAGGATCTACAGCTGCACCATCGAGAGCATCCTGACTGGTTGCATCACCGCCTGGTATGGCAACTGCTCAGCTTCTGACCGCAAGGCACTACAGAGGGTAGTGCGTACGGCCCAGTACATCACTGGGGCCAAGCTTCCTGCCATCCAGGACCTCTATACCAGGCGGTGTCAGAGGAAGGCCCTAAAAATTGTCAAAGACTCCACCCTAGTCATAGACTGTTCTCTCTGCAACTGCACGGCAAGCGGTACCGGAGTGCCAAGTCTAGGTCCAAAAGGCTTCTTAACAGCTTCTACCCCCAAGCCATAAGACTCCTGAACAGCCAATCATGGCTACCCAGACTATTTGCACTGCCCCCCCACCCCATCCTTTTTACGCTGCTGCTACTCTGTTAAGTATTTATGCATAGTCACTTTAACTCTACCCACATGTACATATTACCTCAATTACCTCGACTAACCGGTGCCCCCACACATTGACTCTGTACCGGTACCCCCTGTATATAACCTCCCTACTGTTATTACACATTGACTCTGACCGGTACCCCCCTGTATATAGCCTCCCTACTGTTATTTTATTTTACTGCTGCTCTTTAATTGTTTGCTATTTTAATGTTTTACTTTTCTATTTTTTACTTAACACTATTTTTTTTTCTTCAAACTACATTGTTGGTTAAGGGCTTGTAAGTAAGCATTTCACTGTAAGGTCTACACCTGTTGTATTCAGCATTTCACTGTAAGGTCTACACCTGTTGTATTCAGCATTTCACTGTAAGGTCTACACCTGTTGTATTCAGCGCATGTTGCAAATAAACTTTGATTTGATTTGGCTACTTTGAAGAATCTCAAATATAAAATATATTTTGATTTGTTTAACACTTTTTTTTGGTTACTACATGATTCCATATGTGTTATTTCATAGTTTTGATGTATTCACTATTATTCTACAATGTAGAATATAGTACAAATAAAGAAAAACCCTGGAATGTAGGGGCTCTTTTAAATGCAACCAGAAATATTATAAAATATATTATTATTATATATTATATATATATTGCACAGAAAAGGTATTTTGTTGACACAGCTTCTAAAATGGAGTATCAAGTCATGCATTTCATTAACTGCAAAACCACTCATGTCATCTACAGATTGGAACGTCCACAGTGCAAGGTGTTCTACATTGGACGGACAAAGAGACGCCTTCAAGACCGTTTAGCGGAACACAAGTACACCATACGGGGTAGGCAATGGAGACGACCCCATGGCAACGCACTACACCATGGCAACCCTGCCAAAGCACTACAAGTCCTTACACCATGGTGACCCTGCCTCCCTATAAGCTATGGGTATTAATCATGTTCCGGACTCAGTTAGAAAAGGGGACCGTCTTAAACAGCTAAACCAAAGGGAACGTTTTGGGATTTACAAACTACAGGCCACTAAGTACC
>LR778275.1:51153387-51199875 GCA_902810595.1 Coregonus sp. 'balchen' | reverse complement strand
GACCCTCCCCTTCCGGGGCATTTCTTATGGATCCCCATTAGTTCCTGCCAAGGCAACAGCTACTCTTCCTGGGGTTTATTATGTCCATTGTCCCCATAGTATGTTGTCCTGCCAAGGCAGCAGCTACTCTTCCTGGGGTCCAAACAACACATTATCGCACCAATACTCCACCACAACATATCCACAATACAACACATTATTACACCACTACTCTACCACTACAATCTACAATACAACACATTATTACACCACTACTCTACCACTACATATCTACAATACAACACATTATTACACCACCACATATCTACAATACAACACATTAATACACCACTACATATCTACAATACAACACATTAATACACCACCACATATCTACACCACATTCTCGTTGTCTCTGATTGGGAACCATACTTAGGCAGCCTTTTGGCACTAGTTTATTGTGGGATCTTGTTCCGGAGGGTTTGTGTATTTAACCCTAGGACTTCACGTATCGTTTATTGTTTTGGTTCGTTGTGTGTACAACTAATAAAAGTATGTACGCCTATCACGCTGCGCCTTGGTCCGCTTCAGCATGTGTCAACGATCGTGACAGTGCGCCTCCCATAGTCGGTTCTGGACTTGGGGACTGTGAAGAGACCTCTGGTGGCATGTCTTATGGGGAATGCATGGGTGTCCGAGCTGTGTGCCAGTAGTTCAAACAGACAGCTTAAGGCTTTCAACATGTCAAAACCTCTCATAAATACAAGTAGTGATGAAATCAATCTCTCCTCTACTTTGAGCCAGGAGAGATTGACATGCATATTATTAATGTTAGCTCTCCATCTACATTTAAGGGCAAGCCATGCTGCTCTGTTTGGGCCAACTGTAATTTGCCTACAGTGCCTTCAGAAAGTATTCACACCCCTTGACTTTTTCCACATTTTGTTGTCTAACAGCCTGAATTTAAAATGGATTAAATTGACATTATGTGTCACTGGTCTACACACAATACCACATAATGTCATAGTGGAATTATGTTTTTAGAAATTTTTACAAATTAATTAAAAATTAATGGAAAATGAAAAGCTGAAATGTCTTGAGTCAATAAGTATTCAACTCCTTTTATGGCAAGCCGAAATTCTGTATTTATTATGGATCCCCATTAGCTGCTGAAATAAGTTCAGGAGTAAAAATGTGCTTAACAAATCACATAAGTTGCATGGACTCATTATGTGTTCAATAATAGTGTTTAACATGATTTTTGAATGACTACCTCATCTCTGTACCCCATCATACAATGATCTGTAAGGTCCCTCAGTCGAGCAGTGAATTTCAAGCACAGATTCAACCACAAAGACCAGGGAGGTTTTCCAATGCCTCGCAAAGAAGGGCATCTATTGGTAAAAAGAAAGCAGACGCTGAATACCCCTTTGAGCATGGTGAAGTTTTTAATTACACTTTGGATGGTGTATCAATACACCCAGTCACTACAAAGATACAGGCGTCCTTCCTAACTCAGTGGCCGGAGAGGAAGGAAACCTCTCAGGGATTTCACCATGAGGCCAATGGTGACTTTAAAACAGTTACAGAGTTTAATGGCTGTGAATAATATGCAAATATTGTACAATCTAGTTGTGCAAAGCTCTATGTCACGCCCTGACTCAGAGGACGCTTGTATGTTGAGTCAGGGTGTGTATTTTCCTTGCTGTGTTTGTCCATGTTGTACAGTCTAGTATGTCTAGATCTATGTTGGCCTGTGTGGTTCCCAATCAGAGGCAGCTGTCGCTCGTTGTCTCTGATTGGGGACCATACTTAGGCAGCTGTTTGGCACCTGTTAGTTGTGGGATCTTGTTCCGTGTGAGGTTTGTTGTGTGTACCGTAGGACGTCACGTATCGTTAATTTGTTATTTTGTCGTGGTGTTTATTCAATATATAGATAAACATGAATGCATATCACGCTGCGCCTTGGTCGTTCTCGTTCATCAACGATCGTGACAGAAGATCCCACCAGACCTGGACCAAGCAGTGTGCCGAGGAGGAGCTGAGAGGATGGACTTGGCAGGAGATGAGAGAGGATCTGGCAAGGCAGAGGGAGGCCCTGATCACGGTGGAGAGACAATCCCAAAAAATGTTGGGGGGGGGGCACACGGTGTGGACGACGAGGCAGCAGGAGGCCGCGACAGGGCGGTTCTGCTGGTTAGCAGAGGAGGCAACCAGATTAGGGGGGCCATTGGTTCAGAGGGAGCAGAAGGAAAGTGTAGAGGCACGGCGAGAGGAGCTGGTTAGGCAGCAGAAGGAGCGGGGGTTAATGAAGGAACCCAGTCCCGCTCCTCGCACCAATCAAGTGGTGCGTGTCGCCAGTCCGGTCCGGCCCGTTCCTGCTCCCCGCACTAAGCCAGTGGTGCGTGTTCCCAGTACGGCCCGACCCGTTCCTGCTTCCCGCACTAAGCCAGTGGTGCACGTCGCCAGCCCGGCCCGGCCTGTTCCTGCCCCTCGCACCAAGCCAGTGGTGCGCGTCGCCAGTCCGGTCCGGCCTGTTCCTGTCCCTCGCACCAAGCCAGTGGTGCGCGTCGCCAGCCCGGTTCGGCCCGTTCCTGCTCCCCGCACCAAGCCAGTGGTGTGCGTCACTAGCCCGGTCCGGCCTGTTCCTGCTCCCCGCACCAAGCCAGTGGTGCGCGTCGCCAGCCCGGTCCTGTCCGTTCCTGCTCCCCGCACCAAGCCAGTGGTGTGTGTGTCCAGTCCGGCATGTGTTATGGCTTTACACCCCCTGCTATATTGTGGATAAAGAGTTACCTGTCTAACAGAACACAGAGGGTGTTCTTTAATGGATATATTGATACAACAGTAGCTAAGATGGGGAGAACTATGTCCATAATAAAGCGCTGCTCTACCTTCTTAACAACACTATCAACAAGGCAGGTCCTACAGGCCCTAGTTTTGTCGCACCTGGACTACTGTTCAGTCGTGTGGTCAGGTGCCACAAAGAGGGACTTAGGAAAATTGCAATTGGCTCAGAACAGGGCAGCACGGCTGGCCCATAAATGTACACGGAGAGCTAATATTAATAATATGCATGTCAATCTCTCCTGGCTCAAAGTGGAGGAGAGATTGACTTCATCACTACTTGTATTTATGAGAGGTATTGACATGGTGAATGCACCAAGCTGTCTGTTTGAACTACTGGCAACAGCTCGGACACCCATGCATACCCCACAAGACATGCCACCAGAGGTCTCTTCACAGTCCCCAAGTCTAGAACAGACTATGGGAGGCGCACAGTACTACATAGAGCCATGACTACATGGAACTCTATTCCACATTTACATTTTAGTCATTTAGCAGATGCTCTTATCCAGAGCGACTTACAGTTAGTGAGTGCATACATTATTTTTTTCATACTGGCCCCCCATGGGAATCGAACCCACAACCCTGGCATTGCAAACGCCATCCCTGCCGGCCAAACCCTCCCCTACCTTGGACGACGCTGGGCCAATTGTGCGCCGCCCCATGTCTACATCAAGTACCTGATGCAATCAGTAACATTAGATTTAAAAAACAGATATAAATACACCTTATGGAACAGCGGGGACTGTGAAGCAACACAAACATAGACACAGACACATGCATACACACACACTATAACATACGCACTATACACACACGTACAGATTTTGTACAGTAGATATGTGGTAGTCGTGGAGTAGGGGCCTGAGGGCACACAGTGTGTTGTGAAATCTGTGAATGTATTGTAATGTTTTTAAAATTGTATGAACTGCCTTCATTTTGCTGGACCCCAGGAAGAGTAGCTGCTGCCTTGGCAGGAACTAATGGGGATCCATAATAAACCCCAGGAAGAGTAGCTGCTGCCTTGGCAGGAACTAATGGGGATCCATAATAAACCCCAGGAAGAGTAGCTGCTGCCTTGGCAGGAACTAATGGGGATCCATAATAAACCACAGGAAGAGTAGCTGCTGCCTTGGCAGGAACTAATGGGGATCCATAATAAACCCCAGGAAGAGTAGCTGCTGCCTTGGCAGGAACTAATGGGGATCCATAATAAACCACAGGAAGAGTAGCCGCTGCCTTGGCAGGAACTAATGGGGATCCATAATAAACCCCAGGAAGAGCAGCTGCTGCCTTGGCAGGAACTAATGGGGATCCATAATAAACCCCAGGAAGAGTAGCTGCTGCCTTGGCAGGAACTAATGGGGATCCATAATAAATACAATAACTGTCTGTCCACTCGAGTGTGAGGCAGAGGCCAGGAAGTTATGAGGGGCAGACAGGAAGTTATGAGGGGCAGACAGGAAGTTATGAGGGGCAGACATAGTTGAATTATTCTAACACCCCTGTAAACTTTGGTCTCTGTCTAGATGGACAAGACTGGAGTGAGTAAGAGGCAGGGAAGGCCAGGACAGGTCAGGACAGGGAAGAACAGGACAGGACAGGACAGGACAGGACAGGACAGGACAGGGAAGAACAGGACAGGACAGGACAGGACAGGACAGGACAGGACAGGACAGGAAGAACAGGACAGGACAGGACAGGACAGGACAGGACAGGACAGGACAGAAGGACAGGACGGACAGGACAGGACAGGACAGGACAGGACAGGACAGGACAGGACAGGACAGGACAGGACAGGACAGGAAGAACAGGACAGGACAGGACAGGACAGGACAGGACAGGACAGGACAGGACAGGACAGGACAGGGAAGAACAGGACAGGACAGGGCAGGACAGGCCTAGAAGTTAAAAGGGTCAGTCAGTAGAGAGACAGAGTTGAGAGTGCAGCAGGGTTGAGAGGCTGAAAGGGATGGATGCAGTACAGTACTGAACCTTTAGCTAAGAACAGGATCATAATAATAATAATAATAATAATAATAATAATAATATAATAATAATAATAATTTGCCATTTAGCAGACGCTTTTATCCAAAGCGACTTACAGTCATGCGTGCATACATTTGCATCCATTATTCATCTTGCATACAAGATGAATAATGGAAAGGTCTCATTGAGATGCATGACTGGTTACTGTGACTGGGTTCAGCCATGCATCTGGACCCTCTGCTATCCCAGCAGAGTGGATCCTGACAGCGCCTGAGAGCTCTCTTCTTACAAACACTCTCTCACACACACACACACACGTGCCTGCAGGCGCACGCATACACACAGCCGCGTGCACACACACATCTACACACACACACACACACACACACTCTCTCTTCCCTGTCTGGGTTCTCTCAGTGCTTTCACCCCGGCAGCGTACTCTGTCTCTGTGTCCAAGACAGTGCCCCCGTGGCCATGAGTGTGTGGTGAGAAAACGCTCTGATTGTGTCAATCAGAAAATCAGACTTGTCCCCCAGCCTCACAGAATGAAAACGGTTTTCATCTTTGATGGGAGTTCTGTAACATCTGGCCATTGGGAAACACTATGTGACTGCAATAGAGTCCCTACTCTTACAGGATGCTTAGGGAGGATCAGTAGATCTCAAGAGGATTGATAAATTACCTGTATTTAGAAATGTGGTTCTCAATCAGACCCATGTAGGCCATTATAATGTACATGATGTGTTATATCACAATGATTTGTAATAACTGACATGTTCAAGACTATATTTGATCCAACAGTTAATTTGATTATTATAATTTCGAAACTTTATTGTAAAGTTTCAATTAGAACTTGTAAAGGAGTGTTTTTATTTATTTATTTATATATAAGACAAAAGTTCTCAATTGCATTGAGTTACTTTTACAAAGAAAACATATTTCATGAATACGGTCTTACCTAAATAAATGGCATCCATATGTGCACATTTTTTCTTAGTTGTGTTTAGGTCCACATAGAAGAGAACAACGGGGTCTCTCTCTGGGACTAGGATCCAACACCAACACGGCGTCATGCGCAGTCGATCCCGGGAAGAAATCCGAACTGATACCGACCTGCTTCGGCGAAGAATATGAATCTGGGAGAATGGCGAGTACTTTTTCCGAGTTTGGCTCGGAGACGTAGACGGCCACCCCGCTGAGTGGTAGATGGGACAGCCTCCGACAGAGACACCAGGTTTAACTTCAGGGACTGAAACCCGGTCTTCACCCACCGATCCAGGCGGCCAAACTTCACCAGAGATCCGTGGGAGTCAACCAGGAACAGGACCAATATCAGGAGAGAGACCTGCATCGACTTTAGCCTCATGGTTTTGTTGGAAAAATAAAATAGTTCGTTTTTTTAGATAAACTTTCTCAAATATGCACTTTCCAAAACTTAAATGTACAAGTGTATTTTGGAACATGAACTTTCTATAGGCAGACTCGATGGCTCCCAACTGTCTTGTCAAATGTGAGAGATGCAGCTCTCTTCATTAAACGTGGAGGGTGGTCAAAGGGTGGTCAAAGGGTGGACCTCAAAGTGGTCAGAGCGGTATCCAGATGGGGAACAGTAAGTCCCACAGGCGCAATTGCAAGAGCTACCTCACGGTCACGGGGCCGCCCCCAGGTGGTAAGGGTAGGTAACAACACATCTGCCACACTGATCCTCAACACGGGTGCCCCTCAGGGGTGCGTGCTCAGTCCCCTTCTGTACTCCCTGTTCACCCATGACTGCATGGCCAGACACGACTCCAACACCATCATTAAGTTTGCCGACGACACAACAGTGGTAGGCCTGATCAACGACAACGATGAGACAGCCTATAGGGAGGTCAGAGACCTGGCCGTGTGGTGCCAGGATAACAACCTCTCCCTCAATGTGATCAAGACAAAGGAGATGATTGTGGACTACAGGAAAAAAAAGAGGACTGAGCACACCCTCATTCTCATCGACGGGGCTGTAGTGGAACAGGTTTAGAGCTTCAAGGTCCTTGGTGTCCACATCACCAACAAACTATAATGGTCCAAACACACCAAGACAGTCCTGAAGAGGGCACGACAAAGCCTATTCCCCCTCAGGAGACTGAAAAGATTTGGCATGGGTCCTCAGATCCTCAAAAGGTTCTACAGCTGCACCATCGAGAGCATCCTGACTGGTTGCATCACCGCCTGGTATGGCAACTGCTCGGCTTCTGACCGCAAGGCACTACAGAGGGTAGTGCGTAAGGCCCAGTACATCACTGGGGCCAAGCTTCCTGCCATCCAGGACCTCTATACCAGGCGGTGTCAGAGGAAGGCCCTAAAAATGGTCAAAGACTCCACCCTAGTCATAGACTGTTCTCTCTGCAACTGCACGGCAAGCGGTACCGGAGTGCCAAGTCTAGGTCCAAAAGGCTTCTTAACAGCTTCTACCCCCAAGCCATAAGACTCCTGAACAGCCAATCATGGCTACCCGGACTATTTGCACCGCCCCCCCACCCCATCCTTTTTACGCTGCTGCTACTCTGTTAAGTTTTTATGCATAGTCACTTTAACTCTACCCACATGTACATATTACCTCAATTACCTCGACTAACCGGTGCCCCCACACATTGACTCTGTACCGGTAGCCCCCTGTATATATAGCCTCCCTACTGTTATTTTATATTACTGCTGCTCTTTAATTGTTTGCTATTTTAATGTTTTACTTTTCTATTTTTTACTTAACACTTTTTTTTTCTTCTTCAAACTGCGTTGTTGGTTAAGGGCTTGTCAGTAAGCATTTCACTGTAAGGTCTACATCTGTTGTATTCGGCGCATGTTGCAAATAAACTTTGATTTGATTTGGCTACTTTGAAGAATCTCAAATATAACATATATTTTGATTTGTTTAACACTTTTTTTGGTTACTACATGATTCCATATGTGTTATTTCATAGTTTTGATGTATTCACTATTATTCTACAATGTAGAATATAGTACAAATAAAGAAAAACCCTGGAATGTAGGGGCTCTTTTAAATGCAACCAGAAATATTATAAAATATATTATTATTATATATTATATATATATTGCACAGAAAAGGTATTTTGTTGACACAGCTTCTAAAATGGAGTATCAAGTCAAGCATTTCATTAACTGCAAAACCACTCATGCCATCTACAGATTGGAACGTCCACAGTGCAAGGTGTTCTACATTGGACGGACAAAGAGACGCCTTCCAGACCGCTTAGCGGAACACAAGTACGCCATACGGGGTAGGCAATGGAGACGACCCCATGGCAACGCACTACACCATGGCAACCCTGCCAAAGCACTACAAGTCATTACACCATGGTGACCCTGCCTCCCTATAAGCTATGGGTATTAATCATGTTCCGGACTCAGTTAGAAAAGGGGACCGTCTTAAACAGCTAAACCAAAGGGAACGTTTTGGGATTTACAAACTACAGGCCACTAACCCTAACCCTAACCCTGGTTTAAATGAAGATATGGATTTCTCACCTTTCCTGTATGGTCGTGAGAGGTCCCTTTGCTGCCATCTAGTGGACATTTTGCTCTATTGCCCTCAGCTATGTTAAGACCGTTGTGGTCCATGTTTGCTGTGATCTAGTGTCCTATAAAATAGATGTCTCTCCTATTCTTAACACTTTGCCGAGTCATATTCAAGGTTAGGACTACCTTTCTAGGGGTTCTGATGCTTCTAGCCTTGAGATGCATTTTTTTTTTTTTATAACATATCTACAGTATTTCACTTTTTAATGTGTATAGTGTTGCTTACTAGGTGTTGTCCAATGAATTCTGTAACCACCCCCTCTTCAAATCAGGGTTGATTGGAAAAATCTGTTCGAAAAAGGACATTGTACATTGTATTATCATATCTCTGTACTCCCTGACGAAGGCCACGCAGCCGAAACGCGTCAAAGTTTTTAAACTTTGTTTCCATTTTACATGCCATACAAATAAAGGCATTTTAATTAATTACATTTAGAGTGTCTTGGTCCTCCTTTCTTTTTGAAGTATTATTATATTATTGATAGATTGACTATGACTTTTCAGATCACCCAGTAGTGCTATCTGCTGAGTTAGCTCCAGGTAAATGTTGCAATTCTTCAGCCATTCCTGAACCTGTGTCCAAAAACAAGCTACAAATGGACAGTACCAAAACAAATGATCTAATGATTCTGTCTCTTCTCAGCAAAATCTTCAGAGCTGGGATGGTTGTATCCCCCATATATATATATATATATATATATATATATATATATATATATATATATATATATATATAACATTTATTGGTTGCAAGAATTTTGTATAATAATTAAATTTTGAATCCAGCGTCGTTTTGTGTATCAGTTCATAAACCATGTGCCATGGAATCGGTACATCGAACATCTCTTCCCAACTATTTTGCAATCTATATGGGACGGCTGTCAATTTTTTGGTCCTCAAATTAAACTGGTATACATTTTTATTTATCACAATTTTCTTTTAGCAATTTTGGTCTATAATGCAAGGCCGACAGACAAGTTCCTTACTTTCTCCCCCTTCCACTTGCCTCTTCCATTTTTGTGGTAATGCGGAAATTACTTGGTTGTAATTTTTAGTAGAGCAGACGTTTCCATATATTTTTGTTAGCTGCTGTAATCAGGAAGCAGGTGCAGTCGGTGAGTTTAATACGTCTGAACATGAACACAGAAACAATATGGCTGCCTGATGGGTGATAACAACGGAGTGCTAGATGAAGGTAATGAGTAATAAGGGAAGTGATGAAGTCCAGGTGTGCCTAATGATGAGGCGCAGGTGTGAGTAATGATGGTTTCCAGGTGTGCCTAATGATGAGGCGCAGGTGTGAGTAATGATGGTTTCCAGGTGTGCGTAATATGGGTTGCCAGGACCGGTGGTTTTTAGACTGGCGACGTCGAACAGTTGTTGCGATTATTCGCAAATGGAAGAAACACAAAATAACTGTCAATCTCCCTCGGCCTGGGGCTCCATGCAAGATCTCACCTCGTGGAGTTGCAATGATCATGAGAACGGTGAGGAATCAGCCCAGAACTACACGGGAGGATCTTGTCAATGATCTCAAGGCAGCTGGGACCATAGTCACCAAGAAAACAATTGGTAACACACTACGCCGTGCAGGACTGAAATCCTGCAGCGCCCGCAAGGTCCCCCTGCTCAAGAAAGCACATATACAGGGCCGTCTGAAGTTTGCCAATGAACATCTGAATGATTCAGAGGAGAACTGGGTGAAAGTGTTGTGGTCAGATGAGACCAAAATGGAGCTCTTTGGCATCATCTCAACTCGCCGTGTTTGGAGGAGGAATGCTGCCTATGACCCCAAGAACACCATCCCCACCGTCAAACATGGAGGTGGAAACATTATGCTTTGGTGGTGTTTTTCTGCTAAGGGGACAGGACAACTTCACCGCATCAAAGGGACGATGGACGGGGCCATGTACCGTCAAATCTTGGGTGAGAACCTCCTTCCCTCAGCCAGGGCATTGAAAATGGGTCGTGGATGGATATTCCAGCATGACAATGACCCAAAACACACGGCCAAGGCAACAAAGGAGTGGCTCAAGAAGAAACACATTAAGGTCCTGGAGTGGCCTAGCCAGTCTCCAGACCTTAATCCCATAGAAAATCTGTGGAGGGAGCTGAAGGTTCGAGTTGCCAAACGTCAGGCTCGAAACCTTAATGACTTGGAGAAGATCTGCAAAGAGGAGTGGGACAAAATCCCTCCTGAGATGTGTGCAAACCTGGTGGCCAACTACAAGAAACGTCTGACCTCTGTGATTGCCAACAAGGGTTTTGCCACCAAGTACTAAGTCATGTTTTGCAGAGGGGTCAAATACTTATTTCCCTTATTAAAATGCAAATCAATTTATAAAATTTTTGACATGCGTTTTTCTGGATTTTTGTTGTTGTTATTCTGTCTCTCACTGTTCAAATAAACCTACCATTAAAATTATAGACTGATCATGTCTTTGTCAGCGGGCAAACGTACAAAATCAGCAGGGGATCAAATACTTTTTTCCCTGTTGTTGTCCTCTAAAGGCACATTTAAAAGTGTTCCATACAATAAGGGTATCTGCTTTACCTATATTATGTTGGAAGAAGTCTGTTATAAATTCTTCTGTCCTGGTTAAAAACAAGTTGTCATCCAAAAGGCTTTGATTAAACATCCAATATCCTCGCCAATGTGGAAATTCTGTAAGAGTAATGTATATGCCAAGTATTTGATGGTCCGACCGCATTCTGTCCCCTATCAACACTTTTAAACTTTTGGTGCCAGCGAGAATGACATAAGAAAGTAGTCAAGACTACTAGTGTCATGAATCACGCTTCCTGAGTCTGTTTCTGCCTGTTTTCTGTTCTGGAGTCTGTTTCTTGAGGTTCCTGAACGCACCCTGTCTGGTTGCCAGGCGACGAAGCTAGGCGGGAGATCTCTCCATTACCCGCACCTGCATCTCATCAGCTGTCTGCACACCTGGTCCTGATCATTACATTTACATTTACATTTTAGTCATTTAGCAGATGCTCTTATCCAGAGCGACTTACATGAGCAATTAGGGTTAAGTGCCTTGCTTAAGGGCACATCGACAGATTTTTCACCTAGTCGGCATCATCACCTCTCCACTTCATAAACTCTGACCTGACATCCATTCCCTGCCGGATCGTTAGCCATGAACAGTATGTTGTGTCAGCGTATCAGCCTCAAGTTTATTAGAGTTAGTTTTGTTGTTCTGTACTTTTTGCTTGCCGTGTACTCACCTCCGTTTACTCTGTCTACAGTCATTCTCCCGGAACATTCACTCCACCCCTGCCTGGTCATCGGTGGCTTCTGTGACACCATTGGATCTGCCTATTCACTCCCACCAACTCACCTCCGCTGCCCGCTCCGTCTCCTGGATTATCCTGCTTCCACATTTGAGTCTGTTAATAAATACTCACCTTCGTTCTACTCACCTTGTCCTGGTCTGCTTCTGGGTTCTGCTTTAGAGAATCGTGACAACTAGCTTGATTGAGCCTCCGCCATGTATATCTCACTAGGTCAGGATATTTAAGCCTCCATATATCCACTGGTTCCAATATATCCATGATATTCCTGATTTCCTTAAGTGCATGAGGGTGATAGTTTGTAGTGTGATTTTCTTTACGGTCCACTGAGCTATTTAAAACAGTATTATAATCCCCCACCATAATAATATTGTCTTGAGTTGCTTGCAGGCTTGATAATTTATTATATATATTATATATTGAGGTATTTAAAACCATATTATCTCCCACCATAAAAATAGTCTTGTATTGCTTGTAGGCTTGATAAATTATTAGATATTTTAGATATTTTCAAAGAAGTGTGGATCATCATTATTTGGTCCGTAAAGGTTAATGAGCCATATCTGGTTATGGTCCAATAACATATTTAAAATCATCCATCTACCTTGTGGATCTGTTTGAACAATTTGTAAATTTGAATCAAAATTATTGTTAGATAAGCCCTGATTTCACTTCATTACAGATAAGCCCCTCATTTTGTCTGTCATAGTTGACGTGTACCTATGATGAAAATTACAGGCCTCTCTCATCTTTTTAAGTGGGAGAACTTGCACAATTGGTGGCTGACTAAATACTTTTTTTCCCCACTGTAGCACTACTGGGTGATCTGAAAAGTCATAGTCTATCGATCAATAATATAATAATACTTATAGCAAAAATGTTTATTTTAAATTTACAATCTGTAGAAACAATGAGAATAGAAAGGTTCAGAACTTTTGTAAAACATCACAGTACAGTTGAAAGATATATGGCAAATAGAAATCCAATATGGATGGTGTTAAGAGATAGATGGTTGGTGTTGAATGGAGCTGAAGGATGGGACTAATAACAACTAACAACAACTAATAACAAGATAACTAATGTAAAGCATACTGTGTCCATAATAAGTGTATAGGTTATAGGTTGAGAGCTTTTGTGAAAGAGCACAGTTAGAAAGATATGGCATATAGAAGCAAACCGGATGGACATCATGAAAATGATCGGAGAGGTTGAGGGTAGATGAGGCTCAGGAGTAAAAACAAACTGCATCCATAAAATGTACAGTTGAAGTCGGAAGTTTAGGTTGGAGTCATTAAAACTTGTTTTTCAACCACTCCACAAATGTCTTGTTAACAGACTATAGTTTTGGCAAGTTGGTTAGGACATCTACTTTGTGCATGACACAAGTCATTTTCCCAACAATTGTTTACAGAGAGATTATTTCACTTATAATTCACTGTATCACAATTGCAGTGGGTCAGAAGTTTAAATACACTAACTTGACTGTGCCTTTAAACAGCTTGGAAAATTCCAGAAAATGATGTCATGGCTTTAGAAGCTTCTGATAGGCTAATTGGCATCATTTGAGTCAATTGGAGGTGTACCTGTGGATGTATATCAAGGCCTACCTTCAAACTCAGTGCCTCTTTGCTTGACATCATGGGAAAATCAAAAGAAATCAGCCAAGACCTCAGAAAAAAATGGTAGACCTCCGCAAGTCTGGTTCATCCTTGGGAGCAATTTCCAAACACCTGAAGGTACCACGTTCATCTGTACAAACAATAGTACGCAAGTATAAACACCATGGGACCACGCAGCCGTCATACCGCTCAGGAAGGAGATGCGCTCTGTCTCCTAGAGATGAACGTACTTTGGTGCGAAAAGTGCAAATCAATCCCAGAACAACAGCAAAGGACCTTGTGAAGATGCTGGAGGAAACAGGTACAAAAGTATCTATATCCACAGTAAAACGAGTCCTATATCGACATAACCTGAAAGGCCGCTCAGCAAGGAAGAAGCCACTGCTCCAAAACCGCCATAAAAAAGCCAGACTACGATTTGCAACTGCACATGGGGACAAAGATCGTACTTTTTGGAGAAATGTCCTCTGGTCTGATGAAACAAAAATAGAACTGTTTGGCCATAATGACCATTGTTATGTTTGGAGGAAAAAGGGGTCTCTTGCAAGCCGAAGAACAGCATCCCAACCGTGAAGCACAGGGGTGGCAGCATCATGCTGTGGGGGTGCTTTGCTGCAGGAGGGACTGGTGCACTTCACAAAATAGATGGCATCATCAGGAAGGAAAGTTATGTGGATATATTGAAGCAACATCTCAAGACATCAGTCAGGAAGTTAAAGCTTGGTCGCAAATGGGTCTTCCAAATGGACAATGACCCCAAGCATACTTCCAAAGTTGTGACAAAATGGCTTAAGGACAACAAAGTCAAGGTATTGGAGTGGCCATCACAAAGCCCTGACCTCATCCTATAGAACATTTGTGGGCAGAACTGAAAAAGCGTGTACGAGCAAGGAGGCCTTATTTACCTAAGTATTCAGACCCTCTGCTATGAGACTCGAAATTGAGCTCAGGTGCATCCTGTTTCCATTGATCATCCTTGAAATGTTTCTACAACTTGATTGGAGTCCACCTGTGGTAAATTAAATAGATTGGTCATGATTTGGAAAGGCACACATATAAGGTCTTTATAAGGTGCCACAGTTGACAGTGCATGTCAGAGCAAAAACCAAGCCATGAGGTCGAAGGAATTGTCCGTAGAGCTCCGATGGTGTCGAGGCACAGATCTGGGAAAGTGTAACAAAACATTTCTGCAGCATTGAAGGTCCCCAAGGACACAGTGGCCTCCATCATTCTTAAATGGAAGAAGTTTGAAACCACCAAGACTCTTCCTAGAGCTGGCCGCCCGGCCAAACTGAGCAATCGGGGGAGAAGGTGCACTTGCACTTGTTTGGGGAACAGGATTTCATTATTTTTATCTACATTTCTGCCTGAGAAATGACACCCTGATATAGTTCTGTGATCTGTGATATACTTCTGTGAATCACTGAGGCATTGTGTGTTTGTGTGTTCTTTGTCCTCAGAACTTTCAAATAACTTGAGGTGTTTTATGATTAATAGTGATGTTGTGCTTTTGGACACTGTCCTCAGGCTCCAGCTTTATGTTTATATGTTTTTATGTTGATGTGCTATTGTTTTTAATTGTTTTTATTTTATTTGTATATTTAACCTATTCTTGACTCTGTGGTTCTTGCACTTGTTTGGGGAACAGGATTTCATTATTTTTATCTACATTTCTGCCTGAGAAATGACACCCTGATATAGTTCTGTGGTCTGTGAAACAGTTATGTTAATCACTGAGGCATTGTGTGTTTGTGTGTTCTTTTTCTTTAGAATTTTCAAATAAACTTGACGTGTTTTATGATTAATAGTGATGTTGTGCTTGTACTATTTTGGACACACTGTCCTCAGGCTCCAGCTTTATGTTGTATGTTGATCGTATTAAAACAAAGAAAACAATCTGAAGTTGTTGTTTTTAAGTTATATATACCATGATTTTTCCGGTCTGGCCCACTTGGGAATAGATTTTTCTCCATGTGGCCCCTGAGCTAAAATGAGTTTGACACCCCTGTTGTAGAGCATGAACCTACAGGATCGGGTCACCGCCTTGATGTTAGCGGAGAATGACAGGGTGTTGTCCAGGGTCACGCCAAGGCTCTTTGCACTCTGGGAGGAGGACACACGGAGTTGTCAACCGTGATGGCGAGATCATGGAACGGGCAGTCCTTCCCCGGGAGGAAGAGCAGCTCCGTCTTGCCGAGGTTCAGCTTGAGGTGGTGATCCGTCATCCATACTGATATGTCTGCCAGACATGCAGAGATGCGATTCGCCACCTGGTTGTCAGAAGGGGGAAAGGTGAAGATTAGTTGTGTGTCGTCTGCGTAGCAATGATAGGAGAGGCCATGTGAGGATATGACAGAGCCAAGTGACTTGGTGTATAGCGAGAATAGGAGAGGGCCTAGAACTGAGCCCTGGGGGACACCAGTGGTGAGAGCACGTGGTGAGGAGACAGATTCTCGCCACGCCACTTGGTAGGAGCAACCTGTCAGGTAGGACGCAATCCAAGAGTGAGCCGCGCCGGAGATTCCCAACTCGGAGAGGGTGGAGAGGAGGATCTGATGGTTCACAGTATCAAAGGCAAGAGACAGGTCAAAAGCAGTGCGGAGAGCCTCCGTGACACAGAGAAGAGCAGTCTCAGTTGAATGACCAGTCTTGAAACCTGACTGGTTTGGATCAAGAAGGTCATTCTGAGAGAGATAGCAAGAGAGTTGGCTAAAGACGGCACGCTCAAGAGTTTTGGAGAGAAAAGAAAGAAGGGATACTGGTCTGTAGTTGTTGACATCAGAGGGATCAGGTGTGCCAAGGTTGTAGCTTCATACCCAAGAAGACTCAAAGCTGTAATCGCTGCCAAAGGTGCTTCAACAAAATACTGAGTAAAGGGTCTGAATACTGATGTGATATTTCTATTTTTTTATTTTTATTATAAATTAGCAAAAATGTATAACAACCTGTTTTTGCTTTGTCATTATGGGGTATTGTGTGTAGATTGATGAGGGGAAAAAAGTAATCTGTTTTAGAATAAGGCTGTAATGTAACAAAATGTGGAAAAAGTCAAAGGGTCTGAATACTTTCCGAAGGCACTGTACACCTACATCATGGAAATCAAGTGCTGTTGTATGTGAAACTGCATGATTCAGATTGCACAGGGCATTTTGATGAGCCTGACTTGACAACTATCAGTATAATGTATAAAATTGATGTCAAATTTAGGAAACATTTTAATAATACAATTTACATAAGGCGGCAGTCTAGTGCGAATGTCTAGCAACCCAAAGGTTGCGTATTTGAAACACATCATGAACAACTTTAGCATTTTAGCTACTTTACTAACTTTTTAGCTAATTTTCAACTACTTAGCATGTTAGCTAATCCTTCCCCTAACCTTAACTATTTTAGCTAATCCTTCCCCTAACCTTAACTATTTTAGCTAATCCTTCCCCTAACCTTAACTATTTTAGCTAACCCTTCCCCTAACCTTAACTATTTTAGCTAATCCTTCCCCTAACCTTAACTATTTTAGCTAACCCTTCCCTTAACCTTAACTATTTTAGCTAATCCTTCCCCTAACCTTAACTATTTTAGCTAATCCTTCCCCTAACCTTAACTATTTTAGCTAACCTTCCCCTAACCTTAACTATTTTAGCTAACCCTTCCCCCCCCTTATATTTTAGCTATCCTTCCCTAACCTTACTATTTTAGCTAACCCTTCCCCTAACCTTAACTATTTTAGCTAATCCTTCCCCTAACCTTAACTATTTTAGCTAACCCTTCCCCTAACCTTAACTATTTTAGCTAATCCTTCCCCTAACCTTAACTATTTTAGCTAACCCTTCTCCAAACCCTAACCCATAGAGCTGGCTACCTAGCCAGCTAGATCAGTGCTTTCCAACCAGGGGTACTAGGACCCCAGGGGGTACTTGGTCTATCCACAGGGGGTACTAGGACCCCAGGGGGTACTTGGTCTATCCACAGGGGGTACTAGGACCCCAGGGGGTACTTGGTCTATCCACAGGGGGTACTAGGACCCCAGGGGGTACTTGGTCTATCCACAGGGGGTACTAGGACCCCAGGGGGTACTTGGTCTATCCACAGGGGGTACTTCAGAAGACTCATGAGATCATAGGCATACTGGTAAAATGCACATGGGGAGTACTTCAGGGGTACTCTGGGCAGAGCAAAATTCAGTTGGTGGTGCAGTAAGGGGAAAAATGAAACGTAACATATACTAAATGGAAACGGAGCGTCTCGGATTTACCTCCAGAATAATACGACATGCTCTGAGATCACGTTGAGGGAGGGATTCCCTTGTGGGAAAGACACTTTTATTTTGTGGAAAGCACCACCACCACCACCACCACTACTGCTGTTGCCACGCGTCGGACGCAGGTACATAGAAACATTATCAATTGTAACCATGTGCCAGTTTTTTTATATTAAGTGGCAAGCTAGGTCTCTAAAAATTCGTTGAAATGTTATTCCGAGGTTGTTGGCTCTAGCTGATTTTTGGGGCAGTCGTCCTGAGCATGTGAAGGTTGTCCATATTTCACAGCTAGCTAACGTTAGCTAGCTCGTTGCTAGGCACTTTATGCCGTGCTTCAGGAATCCATTTGAGCTTGACTTGATTTGAAATTATAGTCATCTAACGTTACCAATATTACCTATTCCATTGGAATTGAATCTGAATCATGAATTTAATCTACCGGTAGCTAACGCTAGCAAGTATTTGACAGCAAATGACGGCTTGCTAACGTCAGCTAGCTTCATATTGAAACCACATGGCTGCCTACCGGCTCGCTAACGTTAGCTGGCGACCGGCTATTTCACCTTACTGTACCGTCACCGTGCAATTAAAAGTGCTGATACATCCGGTCGATGGTGTCTAAAACCTATTTTAGCCGTGATACTTGCAAACTGGCTAGTGTATTGTTAAGCTAATGTTACCGGTGCTAACTAACTTTTATCTGCTTACATTGATTGTCAAGCATCTTTAGCCACTTACTACCTAGCTAGCATGTTGGCTAATTTACCAAGCTAACTGTGAACTAGAATTGCTTGCAACTTATCTAGCCAGCAGTTATGCCACGTTGTCTGGATTTATAGATTCATGTTGTCACTTAATCAGACCACTTGTTTCAACTTTCATTATTCTGGTTTTTAATTTCATAAATGGATTTTGTTTTGTTTCAGTGGCACGGTGATCCCCTGATGTCAGCCAAAGTCCATGCCAGGAGGGTGTGAGATGGCACTTGATGGCCTCCAATGGAGCTGAAGACAAGTTGAATACAAGGGCCTCCTGCTCCCGGTCATCAACCTTCACTATTCGAGCCAAGTCAGCAGTGTTTCATACTGCTAACAGTCACACTACTCCCCTCAGGCCCAGAGAGAAGAAGCCCCTCCAGTCCTCTGCCAGTGTCCCCCGGGTCGCCAGGGACTCTATAGGTCAGCTGAATGACAGGGTGAATCAGACTCAGAAGAACCAGCTCCAATGTGCCTACAACCGTTCTGTGCCTACAACCACTAACCTAGGTGACAAGCCACAGCGTCCTGGTAGCGCGGGTGCTAATTTAGCTAATGGTCATAGTAATGGTCGCTGTCAACCAACTGTTCTCTCTAAGAGTACACAGCTGTCCGGTGCAGCCGTTATCTCATACAGACATAACGCTGGTGTGTTGGAGCCAACCGTGAAAAGCTATCGACCCAGCTGGAACTTGGACTCACTGAAGTTAAGATCACGGATCCTGGCCCGCAAAAGAGCCTTGTCACCCCAGCCTGATCCCTACCCAACGTGTCCCTCTCCACCAAAGGCAGAACGTGTCCCAGACTCGCAGAACAACGCAGCGCCCCAGCCTGCTCCCTACCCAACGTGTCCCTCTCCACCAAAGGCAGAACGTGTCCCAGACTCGCAGAACAACGCAGCGTCACAGCCTGCTGAAAGCACCACCAGCAGCAGCATGCCCACCAACCAGTCAGTCCCCTGGACCAGTGGCAAACTGAGAGACAATAGCAAAGGGGTTATGAGGCCCACTACGGGTAAAGTGCCTTCCCGTCCCAGACAGGAGACTACCCAGACAAGAGACTCAGCAAAACCTTTGTCCCCCCTGACCCAGTCAGCCTCCTATTGCCGAGGGGGGGGCACACTCCACCCCCCCAACACTGTGCCTTTGCGGGATAGGTCATCCCACCACCAGGATGTGGATCAGATATGGAGGCTCCAGGACCCGCGTCAGTTTGAGAGCCTGATGGCAGCAGACATGGAGGGTCACCCCCAGGAGATGGGGTGTTGTGCTGCTGGCCATGGGGCTCCTGCTGGCCATGGGGCTCCTGCTGGCCATGGGTCTCCTGGAGCTCCTCATAACACATCAACAGAGACGGTCAGGAAGGTCAGCTCTGAGGTGGAGTTTACTGAGGCGGTGAGGAAGCTGACACAGTCACGGAGCGCGTTCACCCCTCATCCCAGGAACGGGACTGTTAACGGTGTAACTACTGGAATACCAGGGTCCAGCGTGGATCCAGTCAAGATGGGCAAAGCCATGACTACTATCCCTGTCAGCCACAGGCCTGCTCCAGCCAAACCCTCTGTACCACTCTGCCTTACTAAGAGAGGCCAGGAGACGGAGCCCTCAGTCTCTCCTGTGTCCATGGAGACCTCCAGTGCCTGCAGCCTCGACAGCAACACCACAACAAACAGTGGTAGCACAACAGCCTCCATGGCACCTCTACCCCATGCAGGGATAACTCCAACCCAGTCCCCTACCCAGGCCAGTGCCACAGCTTGTTCCAGTGCAGGGATAACTCTAACCCAGTCCCCTACCCATGCCAGTGCCACAGTTTGTTCCAGTACAGGGATAACTCTAACCCAGTCCCCTACCCATGCCAGTGCCACAGTTTGTTCCAGTACAGGGATAACTCTAACCCAGTCCCCTACCCAGGCCAGTGCCACAGCTTGTTCTAGTGCTAGTTCCATCCCAGAGAACACTGAGACAGGTTCTGAGTCCGCCTCAGGTTCTCCTCAGAGTCAGAGGCCTTCTGTCACCTCGGTGACCACCCAGATATCAGCCATACACCTGACCAAGGAGAGGAGTGTCCTGTCTCTACAGGGGGGCCACAGCCACAGCCCCTCCCAGTCCCCACCTGACCTGGAGAGGAGTGTCCTGTCTCTACAGGGGGGCCACAGCCACAGCCCCTCCCAGTCCCCACCTGTCCTGGAGGAAGAACCTCAGCTCTCCGGGTCAGTTCTGTTCTCCCACATACTACTAGCTATTGTTAGACTAGATGGTACAGCAAGTTTTTGAGTGCTGGAATGGGACTATATAAATCCATTCCATAATTTTTTATTAAGTAGATCAGTACTAAATGTATTGTCACATGAATTTGATGGAGGTCAACGTGGGTCGATAGGAGGAATTAAGCTCTGTTGTGTTAACTAGCTTGAGTATAGGTGTCTCGAGAGTATGTTTGTCTAGGGAACTCAGTGAGTCATAGTAAAAAGATTCACCCAATAACCTATCAAGCGTCTTGCTTCGTTTTCTTTGAGTTTCCTGTCTGTTCATACAGTCCACAGAGTGTTGCCATGCAGGGGGATGGAGCATACAGTCCACAGAGTGTTGCCATGCAGGGGGATGGAGCATACAGTCCACAGAGTGTTGCCATGCAGGAGGATGGAGCATACAGTCCACAGAGTGTTGCCATGCAGGAGGATGGAGCATACAGTCCACAGAGTGTTGCCATGCAGGGGGATGGAACCAGGGGGAAGAGGACTATCCTGATAACGAGCTGGAGAATGACTGCAGTGGTGATGGTGATGAGGAGGAAGACTCCTTTTTAACTATTCATTTCAACCCTTAATCAACTAGACGTGTGAAAAATGACACCACTTAATTGGACGGCTGTAGCTAGGCTAACATAATGAATCCATCCTGTTTCTCCTCAGAAGGGTCTGACTGCTCCTCTATGAATGATGCCTGGTCCACAGCCTCCATGCCCGTCCTGCCAAAGTAAATTTAATCGTTTTTCTGTGTGATGAAATGTCGATTCATCGATGACGTTGTTGGAATGCTTTGTGCGTTTTGAAGATATTAATTATTATCCTATTGAAATGGACTCTTGGTTGAAATGTGGGGCGGCAGGTAGCTTAGTGGTTAAGAGCGTTGGGCCAGTAACCGAAAGGTCGCTGGTTCTAATCCCCGAGCCGACTAGATGTTAAATGATTAATCGTTGACGTTGTTGGAATGATTTGTGCGTTTTGAAGATTGATTGAAAGAAAAAAGCCATGTCATTGCTATTCTATGATTTGTGTTCTTACATATTTTGACAATGATGCCAATTCAACTGTATTTTGGTAACTTACCAGACCACAAGTTCACCCGGGGTCATAACAGAAATCTGAAATGGTCAGGAGAGTAACCTATATCCCCAGTCATGGTTTCAGACCATCAAATTAAATTGTATTTGTCACAAATGCGCCGAATACAACAGGTGTAGACCTTACCGTGAAACGCTCACTTACAGGCTCTTAACCAACTATGCAGTTCAATAAATAAAGTAAAGAAAATATTTACTAAATAAAATAAAGTAAAAAATAAAATAAAATTAAAAAGTAACACAATAAAATAACAATAACGAGGCTATATACAGGGGGTACCGGTACCGAGTCAATGTGCGGGGGTACAGGTTAGTCGAGGTAATTTGTACATGTAGGTAGGGGTAAAGTGACTATGCATAGATAATAGACAGCGAGTAGCAGCAGTGTAAATAGTCTGGGTGGCCATTTGATGAATTGTTCAGCAGTCTTATGGCTTGGGGGTAGAAGCTGTTAAGGAGCCTTTTGGACCCAGACTTGGCGCTCCGGTACCGCTTCCCGTGCGGTAGCAGAGAGAGCAGTCTATGACTTGGGTGGCTGGAGTCTTTGACAATCATCTAGGTGTCATTGAGTTTAACAGAAGGTTCAGTTCTTTATAGTCTATAATTTATAGATAATGATGTTTACAATACCAGGAAGTCATGTTGTTAATCTGTACACTTGACACAGAGTAACCTCTTGACTAAAAACACAAATGATTTGAGAGAAATGCCCATTTATTAATCTGTGAAGACCGTAGTGTCATGTTTCATCCTATTGCGGCTAGATCTCTGTAGAATGACCATTCATAACTCCTATAACCCTCCCAGTCGGGGCACCTGACAGTTCCCCGGTACGGTGATGACAAAAACCCAAGAGAGAATTGAAGCTTTTTTTTTTTTTGTTCTAGTGGTTGCTGCCGGTGAAAGGTTGAAAGCACAGAGGCTAGTGGAAAGGTCTCCCAATTGTCAATCAGTGATAAAAGTGGAACTATCTTTCAATAATGGGGACATGAGTCTCTGTGGTGTAATAGTGCTTGGCCTGTGGGATCATTGTCAGCCCATGACGTCCCCAGCTGATATGTTGATTAGCGTTAGGCCCTTTTCTGTTTTCGTCACAGCAAAAGCCCATGTAGAGTAGAGCTGTTACCCCCAAGCCAATGCCATCCACTCACTCTCAGTAGAGTCAGGCTATTTTCGAAGCAGGAGGACCAAGCAGGAAAACAGCATCCTAAATGACTGTCACGTGAGTTTTTTTATTTTTGGTTAAATTCTTTGCCCAGATAATTCCTTTTTTTTTTTATTGATTGATCTTGCGGGCGTTTTGGTTTGGTTAGAAACTACTTTTAATTCAAAATGTCTCCTGCCTTTCCAAAGACATGGCCGACCGTGCCTCTGAGTTAAACAGTGGTATTTAGATGTGAATGATCCTGCTAGGTGCCAGCTAGCGTTATTGTTTCGTTCCACTGGACACTGATGACCAGGCAGTAAGCATGGCACCGTGGCTCAATGGAAATTAACAGTTGGAAGGGAAGAAATCTCTTTCCAAACTCGTCAGGAATTGTATATTCCATGTTAAACGAGTGTCTTTATAGTCTGTGTGTCTGTTTGATAACGTTCCCAGTATTCCCACTGTTTGCAGATTTAGTACAACGTCATGGCTCTAATGCTACGGTGTGTGTTCCAGCATAGCGGATGAGGGGGAGCTGATGAGCTCTGAATCGGAGGATGAGGGGGAGCTGAAGCCAGCTCTCGTCCCCAGCATGTTCCCCTTCCTCCCTCCAACGCTGTACTTCAGCACTGCCAACCAGAGAGGTAAGACACCCCTTCACTGCCTTTATTTTACATTTTAGTCATTTAGCAGACGCTCTTATCCAGAGCGACTTACAGGAGCAATTAGGGTTAAGTGCCTTGCTCAAGGGCACATCGACAGATTTTTCACCTAGTCGGCTCGGGGATTAGAACCAGCGACCTTTCGGTTACTGGCACAACGCTCTTAACCACTAAGCCACCTGCCGCTCCGTTTATAATGGTAGACTGCTTTAAGGGTGTATCCCAAATGGTTCCCTATGTAGTGTGGTACTTTTGACCAGGGCTCATAGGGTGTCATTTGGGAAACAGCTAATAAGCTGCTTGACAATGTTAAACTGCTTGACAATGTTAAACTGCTTTAGATTTTTTTTTTTGGGGGGAAAAGAAGCTTCTACAGAAAAAATATTCCCTTCCAATTTTATCCAAGTATGAGCTGATCTAAGATGTTTTGTTTGCTGTTACTTGGGGTTGGGATTAGGGTTTTGGACAAATATTGTTATATGGTTATATCAAAATATTCTACAGGACATTGTGTGGGAGCTTATTAGATAGAGCTTGAGTAAAGTTTAGTCCCCCCCCCCCTCCCCCCCAGTAGAGAGACTGCTGCCTCTAGTCCAGGGGTGTCAAACGTCCGGCCCGCGGGCCGGATCAGGCCCTCAAACGGGTTTAATCCGGCCTGCGAGATGATAAAAAATAAAAAGAATAATAATAATAATAATTTTGTAAAGTATAAAAATGCGCTGCAATTTTTCAATAAAATAAACTGCTGTTCCAATTGCGTCCACTGGATGGCGCAATAGCAATTGTGTTAAGCAAGCAAACTGTTTATACCAGGGCAGAGCAAGTAGGTCAAGCACGTGCAGCCAATGAGCTACTTTGTTTTGCCCGCGATATTTATTACGGCTTCTACTTTTAACATTATGTGCTTTGGCACCCTCATTGCCCCAATATGTCTCTGTCAAAAAAGAGAAAAGTGGACGCAGAGTGCAGAGTGTTCCAAGAAAAATGGTCATCCTATTTATTCATGGAATTGAATGGGAAAGCTGTATGTTTGGTGTGTTCAGAGCATGTTGCAGTGCTGAAAGAATATAACCTTCGTCGCCACTATGTGAGTCTTCATGCCGACAAATATGACAACTTTCAAGGACAGCGGAGATGAGAGAAGGTGAATGAACTGTTGGCGGGTCTGAAGAAACAGCAGTCTGTGTTTACTCACAGCCGAGACATCAGTGACGCTGCAGTGAAAGCTAGCTACCTCATTGCTAATGAAATCGCAGTGGCTTCAAAACCATTTAGTGAGGGTGAATTTGTAAAAACATGCATGATGAAGGCAGCGGAGATTGTGTGCCCTGAAAAGCGGCAGGCTTTTGCAAATATCAGCCTGACAAGAAACACAGTTGCAGACAGGATTTCCGATCTTTCAGGGGATTTGGACAGCCAGTTGAAGCAAAAAGTAAAGTCATTTATTGCGTTTTCGGGTTTCAATTGATGAAAGCACGGACATTACAGATGTTGCACAACTGGCCATTTTCATCCGCGGAGTTGATGACACATTGACCGTCACCGAGGAGTTCGTGGAGTTGGTGCCGATGACAGATACAACGACAGCAGCTGATATTTTTACCGCACTCGTCGGCGCGCTGGACAGGGTCGGAGTGGACTGGTCCCGCGCTGTCAGCCTGGCTACAGATGGTGCGCCCTCAATGATCGGGAAAAAAGCAGGCGTTGTGACAAAGTTCAGAGAGAAAGTGCAATCTGCAAATGGAGGACGTGATTTTTTGACTTTTCACTCTATTTTTCACCAGGAGGCTTTGTGTTGCAAGTCATTAAAGATGGATAACGTCATGAAGGTGGTCATCCAAACTGTTAATTTCATCCGATCCAGAAGCCTGAATCACCGCCAGTTTGACAGCCTTCTCAGAGAGAAAGACTACATCTATGGCCTGCCATACCACACTGAGGTAAAATGGTTAAGCCGAGGTGCTGTGCTGAGGCGTTTCTTTGATTTACGAGAAGAAATTGAACAGTTCATGGAAGAAAAGGGCAAACCAGTGTTAGAATTTCATTCTGCAGATTGGATGCAGGACCTTGCATTTATGGTGGATGTTACAGAGCACCTGAATAACTTGAACAAACAGCTGCAAGGGCGCTACAAAGTTGTCACGCAGTATTATGACAGCATACGTTCTTTCAAGTTGAAGCTGTCATTGTGGGAGACGCAACTTGCCGGTGGTGATGCAGCTCACTTCCACTGTCTGAAAAATGTGTGCGCGACCCAACATGTGGCAGACATGAAGCGGTTCAAAGATAAAATAACGGGACTGTTACGGGAGTTTGAGCAACGCTTTCAGATTTATGTTTTTATGTTGATGTGCTATTGTTTTTTAATTGATTTTATTTTATTTGTATATTTAACCTATTCTTGACTCTGTGGTTCTTGCACTTGTTTGGGGAACAGGATTTCATTATTTTTTATCTACATTTCTGCCTGAGTAATGACACCCTGATATAGTTCTGTGATCTGTGAAACAGTTATGTTAATCACTGAGGCATTGTGTGTTTGTGTGTTCTTTTTCTTTAGAATTTTCAAATAAACTTGACGTGTTTTATGATTAATAGTGATGTTGTGCTTGTACTATTTTGGACACACTGTCCTCAGGCTCCAGCTTTATGTTGTATGTTGATCGTATTAAAACAAAGAAAACAATCTGAAGTTGTTGTTTTTAAGTTATATATACCATGATTTTTCCGGTCCGGCCCACTTGGGAATAGATTTTCCTCCATGTGGCCCCTGAGCTAAAATGAGTTTGACACCCCTGCTCTAGTCCTATAGCTCTATTGTACATAAGCTGAATCCAAAATGACACCCTTCTCCCTTTTTTATAGTGCACTACTTTTGACCAGGGTCCGTAGGGAATAGGATTCCGTTGGGACCCATCCATAGACCTATTCCTGTAGCTGTGTGTTGTGTGTTTCAGTGGAGCCCCTGCCACCGGAGCAGAGGAAGCTGCTCAAATGGAAGATGAGCACTGTGACGCCCGCCGTGGTCAAGCACACCATCGCCAGGTCACACTTCAAAGTCACCAAGAGTGAGTTCCTTAGGGGTTGAAATCCCTCCCTCTTGCCTAATTTACATGTTTAAAGACCTCTTGAATGTCTGTTCACATTTGTGTAAAACATTAATGAAGTTATTGTTGTTGCAGAAAGTCATGATTGGCTTGGCTGCTGGGGTCACCATATGAAGTCTCCTGGATTCAAGGCCATCAGGGAATACCAGAAGGTAAGCTAGGTAGGGCTGGGAACAGGGTTGGTAATTAACATCTGCCACCCGACAAATACGGGTAGATTTTGTCATTGGCGGTTAGGAATGTCTATTCCACCTGCCACGTTGGCGGGTTGTCATTCAGAGAGCAATGGGGATTTTTTTATTTTTTTATTTTTATTTTCCAAAGGCCTCATGTCGAAGTTTGTGGAATTGATAAGAGAGGCTGCTATGGTGTGATTTTTGTCCTCGTGTTTCTTTGCTAGTTACATCGTTTTGTTCACACGCCAGGTTGTTTTTCATTGTTAGTTTGAGTTTGCTGTAGCTGATTGCTGCTAGGAGGACATCGCCTGAGATGGTTTTCATTGTTAGTTTGAGTTTGCTGTAGCTGTCTGCTGCTAGGAGGTCATCGCCTGAGATGTTTTTCATCACAGGCAAGTTGAGTGCCCAAGTTACCACGGTAACGGCCCGTCCCTTAAAGGGGAAGCTGAATATTTTTCTCTCGCCTAATGATTGAGCATGGAACACTCCTAAAAACGTTTTATTCATGAACCTTTTAGTCATTTCTTATCATTAAAACACTCATTGTTCTCCTAGATTTATAAGTGTGCTTCAACATTTTTAATTAGGAGCACGTCACGTTCAACATGTCACAGAGTAGAGCGCTGAACTCTAAGAACAAGTACGCTGTATCAATATGTATTGCTGTTCGATGCTGGGATTTTATTGAGATTCGATATTCCAAACGCATTGCTCACCATACAGTGCATTCGGAAAGTATTCAGACCCCTTGACTTTTTCCACATTTTGTTACGTTACAGCCTTATTCTGAAATTGATTTAAATAGTTGTTTTTCCTCATCAATCTACACACAATAGCCCGTAATTACAAAGTAAAAACAGTTTTGTAGACATTTTTGCAAATGTATGGGGGAAAAACCTGAAAGATCACATTTACATAAGTATTCAGACCCTTTACTCAAATACTTTGTTGAATCACCTTTGGCAGCGATTACAGCCTCGACTCTTCTTGGGTATGACGCTACAAGCTTGGCACACCTGTATTTGGGGAGTTTCTCCCAATTGGCTCCCTATTTAAAAAGAAACTATGAAGGAAGTGGCTCTGGATAAGAGCGTCTGCTAAATGACGTAAATGTAAGGAAAAAATACTGGAGTTTTGGTGCATGTAAAGCCAACTAGCGCAAAAATAATATTGCCATAACGATATATTGTCAAAAATAATATTGCGATATGTAACTATCAATTGTTTGTTTATTTTTCCCATTAGTAAAGGTAGGCAGGAATGGGCTGAAGCTAGCCTGATCCCAGATCATTTTGTGCCATCTTGCCAACTCCTTTGGTCATTGTCACACCTCAGGGATCTGGGACCAGACAAACGCACCAGCCAAACAAGAATAATATTGATTCAATCGGTATGGATCTTTCATTTCTTTCAACCTTCGTTTTGATCTGCATATTGACTCGTCTCTCTGCGTTCTTTCTAGTTGAACCACTTCCCCGGTTCGTTCCAGATAGGTCGTAAGGACCGTCTGTGGAGGAACCTGTCGAAGATGCAGGCTCAGTTTGGGAAGAGGGAGTTCAGCTTCTTCCCCCGCTCCTTCGTTCTCCCTCAGGACATCAAGCTGCTGAGGAAGGCCTGGGAGGACAGTGGTAGCAGGCAGAAATGGATCATCAAGCCGGTAGGTGGATCCTATATCTAAATCCGTTTTGGGCTATTTTTGAAATGGCTTCCGTTCCCTAGTGACGGTGCATTTCTCCTGGGTTTGGATCTTTTGTCTAACGATGCGTCCGAAATGACACTTCCCTATACAGTGCACTATAGCGAACTACTTTTGGCTCTAGGGAATAATGTCATAACCTTGGTGTTTCTTCTGACGTGGATGCATTGTGATGTGTATTAGTACTGGCTGTATAGGGGATGTGTATTAGTACTGGCTGTATAGGGGATGTGTATTAGTACTGGCTGTGTAGTGGATGTGTATTAGTACTGGCTGTATATTGGATGTAGTGGATGTGTATTAGTACTGGCTGTATAGGGGATGTAGTGGATGTGTATTAGTACTGGCTGTATATTGGATGTGTATTAGTACTGGCTGTATAGTGGATGTGTATTAGTACTGGCTGTATAGGGGATGTGTATTAGTACTGGCTGTGTAGGGGATGTGTATTAGTAGTGGATGTGTATTAGTACTGGCTGTATAGTGGATGTAGTGGATGTGTATTAGTACTGGCTGTATAGGGGATGTAGTGGATGTGTATTAGTACTGGCTGTATATTGGATGTGTATTAGTACTGGCTGTATAGTGGATGTGTATTAGTACTGGCTGTATAGGGGATGTGTATTAGTACTGGCTGTGTAGGGGATGTGTATTAGTACTGGCTGTATAGGGGATGTAGTGGATGTGTATTAGTACTGGCTGTGTAGTGGATGTGTATTAGTACTGGCTGTGTAGTGGATGTGTATTAGTACTGGCTGTGTAGTGGATGTGTATTAGTACTGGCTGTGTAGTGGATGTGTATTAGTACTGGCTGTGTAGTGGATGTGTATTAGTACTGGCTGTATAGGGGATGTAGTGGATGTGTATTAGTACTGGCTGTATATGGGATGTAGTGGATGTGTATTAGTACTGGCTGTATAGGGGATGTAGTGGATTTGTATTAGTACTGACTGTATATGGGATGTAGTGGATGTGTATTAGTACTGGCTGTATAGGGGATGTAGTGGATTTGTATTAGTACTGACTGTATAGGGGATGTAGTGGATGTGTATTAGTACTGGCTGTATAGTGGATGTGTATTAGTACTGGCTGTATAGGGGATGTGTATTAGTACTGGCTGTATAGTGGATGTAGTGGATGTGTATTAGTACTGACTGTATAGTGGATGTATATTAGTACTGGCTGTATAGGGGATGTAGTGGATGTGTATTAGTACTGACTGTATAGGGGATGTAGTGGATGTGTATTAGTACTGGGTCTATAGGGGATGTGTATTAGTACTGGCTGTATAGTGGATGTAGTGGATGTGTATTAGTACTGACTGTATAGTGGATGTGTATTAGTACTGACTGTATAGGGGATGTAGTGGATGTGTATTAGTACTGGCTGTATAGGGGATGTAGTGGATGTGTATTAGTACTGGCTGTATAGGGAATGTAGTGGATGTGTATTAGTACTGGGTCTATAGGGGATGTGTATTAGTACTGGCTGTATAGGGGATGTAGTGGATGTGTATTAGTACTGGCTGTATAGGGAATGTAGTGGATGTGTATTAGTACTGGGTCTATAGGGGATGTAGTGGATGTGTATTAGTACTGGCTGTGTAGTGGATGTGTATTAGTACTGACTGTATAGGAGATGTGTATTAGGACTGGCTGTATAGGGGATGTGTATTAGTACTGACTGTATAGTGGATGTGTATTAGTACTGGCTGTATAGTGGATGTGTGTTAGTACTGGCTGTATAGGGGATGTAGTGGATGTGTATTAGTACTGGCTGTGTAGTGGATGTGTATTAGTACTGGCTGTATAGGTGATGTGTATTAGGACTGGCTGTATAGGGGATGTGTATTAGTACTGACTGTATATTGGATGTGTATTAGTACCGGCTGTGTAGTTGATGTGTATTAGTACTGGCTGTATAGTGGATGTCTATTAGTACTGGCTGTGTAGTGGATGTGTATTAGGGCTGGCTGTATAGTGGATGTCTATTAGTACTGGCTGTATAGGGGATGTGTATTAGTACTGGCTGTATAGGGGATGTAGTGGATGTGTATTAGTACTGGCTGTATAGGAGATGTAGTGGATGTGTATTAGTACTGGCTGTGTAGTGGGTGTGTATTAGTACTGGCTGTATAGGTGATGTAGTGGATGTGTATTAGTACTGGCTGTGTAGTGGATGTGTATTAGTACTGGCTGTATAGTGGATGTGTATTAGTACCGGCTGTGTAGTGGATGTGTATTAGTACTGGCTGTATAGTGGATGTCTATTAGTACTGGCTGTGTAGTGGATGTGTATTAGGACTGGCTGTATAGGTGATGTGTATTAGTACTGGCTGTATAGGTGATGTAGTGGATGTGTATTAGTACTGGCTGTATAGGTGATGTAGTGGATGTGTATTAGTACTGGCTGTATAGTGGATGTGTATTAGTACTGGCTGTATAGGTGATGTAGTGGATGTGTATTAGTACTGGCTGTAGAGGTGATGTAGTGGATGTGTATTAGTACTGGCTGTATAGTGGATGTCTATTAGTACTGGCTGTATAGTGGATGTGTATTAGTACTGGCTGTGTAGTGGATGTGTATTAGTACTGGCTGTATAGTGGATGTGTATTAGTACTGGCTGTATAGTGGATGTGTATTAGTACTGGCTGTGTAGTGGATGTGTATTAGTACTGGCTGTATAGTGGATGTGTATTAGTACTGGCTGTATAGTGGATGTGTATTAGTACTGGCTGTATAGTGGATGTGTATTAGTACTGGCTGTATAGGGGATGTGTATTAGTACTGGCTGTATAGTGGATGTGTATTAGTACTGGCTGTATAGGGGATGTGTATTAGTACTGGCTGTATAGGTGATGTAGTGGATGTGTATTAGTACTGGATGTATAGTGGATGTGTATTAGTACTGGCTGTATAGTGGATGTGTATTAGTATTGGCTGTATAGGGGATGTAGTGGATGTGTATTAGTACTGGCTGTATAGTGGATGTGTATTAGTACTGGCTGTGTAGTGGATGTGTATTAGTACTGGCTGTATAGGGGATGTAGTGGATGTGTATTAGTACTGGCTGTATAGGGGATGTGTATTAGTACTGGCTGTGTAGTGGATGTGTATTAGTACTGGCTGTATAGGGGATGTAGTGGATGTGTATTAGTACTGGCTGTATAGGGGATGTAGTGGATGTGTATTAGTACTGGATGTATAATGAGACAAGCTCTAGTCTAGATACATGTCATGTATTAGTGGATCAAAATAATCCTTATTTCCATCTCTCTCCTGTAGCCTGCGTCTGCTCGGGGGATTGGGATCCAGGTCATTCACAAGTGGAGTCAGATGCCGTGCAAGAGACCACTGCTGGTGCAGAAGTACGTAAGCTGCCTGCGAATGATGCACTTCTCCTGGTGGTGTGATTTTAGCCTGGTCCCAGATCTGTTTGTGTTGTCTTGCCCATCTCATGACCATAGGGGTTTGTCAAGACTGCACAAACATATCTGAGACCAGCCAGTCTAGTGTGATTGGATCATGATGACAACATACCATCATTTCAGGATTGTCTCTGAGTCTGAATGTAGTGTGTGTTATCTCTCAGGTATCTCCACAAGCCCTACCTCATCAGTGGGAATAAGTTTGACCTGCGTATCTATGTGTACGTGTCATCTTACGACCCGCTCCGGGTTTACATCTTCCAAGACGGACTTGTCCGCTTCGCCAGCTGCAAGTAAGTCATTTGTTTTAATAAGTCACCTGTTACCTGTTTCATTAAGTCACCTGTTACCTGTTGTATTCAGTCACCTGTTACCTGTTTCATTAAGGCACCTGTTACCTGTTTTATTCAGTCACCTGTTACCTGTTGTATTCAGTGACCTGTTACCTGTTTCATTAAGGCACCTGTTTTATTCAGTCACCTGTTACCTGTTTCATTAAGGCACCTGTTTTATTCAGTCACCTGTTACCTATTGTGTTCAGTCACCTGTTGTGTTCAGTCACCTGTTGTGTTCAGTCACCCGTTGTGTTCAGTCACCCGTTGTGTTCAGTCACCCGTTGTGTTCAGTCACCCGTTTCAGTTATATATCTCCGTTTTTGAAAGATTTCCTTGAAGCCTGCAGGTATAAGGCTTTATAGCATGTTATGAGCTTTTATAATGGCTTTATACTGTGTGTCTCTGGCAAATTTTTCTCATATATTCATTATAACGAGTGCTCACTGTGACAGGGGCTCACTGTGACAGGGGCTCACTGTGACAGGGGCTCACTGTGACAGGGGCTCACTGTGACAGGGGCTCACTGTGACAGGGGCTCACTGTGACAGGGGCTCACTGTGACAGGGGCTCACTGTGACAGGGGCTCACTGTGACAGGAGCTCACTGTGACAGGGGCTCACTGTGACCGGGGGCTCACTGTGACCGGGGGCTCACTGTGACCGGGGGCTCACTGTGACCGGGGGCTCACTGTGTTTGTTTTCCTCTGTAGATATTCCTCTTCCATGAAAAGCCTTGGCAACAAGTTCATGCATCTGACCAACTACAGCGTGAACAAGAAGAACTCTGAGTATCAGAGCAACGACAGTGACAAGGCCTGCCAGGGGCACAAGTGGTAAAGATGTTTTAATGGATATTACAAACTGGGAGGTTCCAGCCATGAATGCTGATTGGCTGACAGCCGTGGTATATCAGAACGTATACCACGGGTATGACAAAACATTTATTTGTACTGTTCTGATTACGTTCTTAACCAGTTTTATAATAGCAATAAGGCACCTTGGGGGTTTGTGGTATATGGTCAATATACCACGGCTAAGGGCTGTATCCAGGAACTCCGCCATGTGTCGTGCCTAAGAACGTCCCATAGCCGTGGTATATTGGCCATATACCACAAACCCCCAAGGTGCCTTATTGCTTAAATATATGCCATTTGGCAGACTCTTTTGTCCAAAGAGGCTTACATTCATGTGTGCATACATACATGTCACTAGCACATAACAGGGTTTTCATTCTATCATTGGACCGCTGGACTAACGTGTGTGTGTGTGTGTCCGTGTGTGTGTCCGTGTCTCCGTGTCCGTGTGTGTGTCCGTGTGTGTGTGTCCGTGTGTGTCCGTGTGTGTCCGTGTGTGTCCGTGTGTGTGTGTCCGTGTGTCCGTGTGTGTCTGTGTGTGTGTGTCCGTGTGTCCGTGTGTGTCTGTGTGTGTGTGTCCGTGTGTCCGTGTGTGTGTGTCCGTGTGTGTGTGTGTCCGTGTGTCCGTGTGTGTGTGTGTGTGTGTGTGTGTGTGTGGCAGGGCTCTGAAGGCGTTGTGGCATTACCTGGGTTCTAGGGGGGTCAACACTACGCTGATCTGGGAGAAGATCAAGGACATCGTCATGAAGACCATCATTGCGTAAGTCAGAGTTAAATACATCCCTTATTATAGTATATCTATGGTGTAAGTCAGAGTTAAATAAAACAGTATATCTATGGTGTAAGTCAGAGTTAAATAAAACAGTATATCTATGGTGTAAGTCAGAGTTAAATAAAACAGTATATCTTTGGTGTAAGTCAGAGTTAAATAAAACAGTATATCTTTGGTGTAAGTCAGAGTTAAATAAAACAGTATATCTATGGTGTAAGTCTTTTTAATGTCCCAGAATAAGTAGGTGTTGCCCAATGACTGTAAAAAGAATGGACAAAGCATCGATCAGGTGACACCATTCATTCCTATGTGAAGACTCAATAGAAGCCAGATGAAGACTGATGGCGTCACATGGAGACATAACATGCACAGTTTGAGCCACTCCAGGAAGTGACATTGAAGGCTAGCTCAGTGCTGTCATTGTATACAGTCTGTTCCTAAATTTGAGCCACACAAAAGTACGAATGACTACACTACATGACCAAAAGTATGTGGACACCTGCACGTCGAACATCTCATTCCAAAATCATGGGCATTATTATGGAGTTGGTCCCCCCTTTGCTGCTATAACAGCCTCCACTCTTCTGGGAAGGCTTTCCACTAGATGTTGGAACATTGCTGCGGGGACTTGCTTCCATTCAGCCACAAGAGCATTAGTGAGGTCGGACACTGATGTTGGGCGATTAGGCCTGGCTCGCAGTCGGTGTTCCAATTCATCCCAAAGGTGCTCGATGGGGTTGAGGTCAGGGCTCTGTGCAGGCCAGTCAAGTTCTTCCACACCGACCTCGACAACCCATTTCTGTATGGACCTCGCTTTGTGCACGGGGGCATTGTCATGCTGAAACAGGAAAGGGCCTTCCCCAAACTGTTGCCACAAAGTTGGAAGCACAGAATTGTCTAGAACAGGGGTGTCAAACTCATTTTAGCTCAGGGGCCACATGGAGGAAAATCTATTCCCAAGTGGGCCGGACCGGAAAAATCATGGTATATATAACTTAAAAACAACAACTTCAGATACGATCAACATACAACATAAAGCTGGAGCCTGAGGACAGTGTGTCCAAAATAGTACAAGCACAACATCACTATTAATCATAAAACACGTCAAGTTTATTTGAAAATTCTAAAGAAAAAGAACACACAAACACACAATGCCTCAGTGATTAACAGAACTGTTTCACAGATCACAGAACTATATCAGGGTGTCATTTCTCAGGCAAATGTAGATAAAAATAATGAAATCCTGTTCCCCAAACAAGTGCAAGAACCACAGAGTCAAGAATAGGTTAAATATACAAATAAAATAAAAACAATTAAAAACAATAGCACATCAACATAAAAACATATAAACATAAAGCTGGAGCCTGAGGACAGTGTCCAAAAGCACAACATTACTATTAATCATAAAACACCTCAAGTTATTTGAAAGTTCTGAGGACAAAGAACACACAAACACACAATGCCTCAGTGATTCACAGAAGTATATCACAGATCACAGAACTATATCAGGGTGTCATTTCTCAGGCAGAAATGTAGATAAAAATAATGAAATCCTGTTCCCCAAACAAGTGCAAGAACCACAGAGTCAAGAATAGGTTAAATATACAAATAAAATCAATTAAAAACAATAGCACATCAACATAAAAACATATAAACATAAATCTGAAAGCGTTGCTCAAACTCCCGTAACAGTCCCGTTATTTTATCTTTGAACCGCTTCATGTCTGCCACATGTTGGGTCGCGCACACATTTTTCAGACAGGGGAAGTGAGCTGCATCACCACCGGCAAGTTGCGTCTCCCACAATGACAGCTTCAACTTGAAAGAACGTATGCTGTCATAATACTGCGTGACAACTTTGTTGCGCCCTTGCAGCTGTTTGTTCAAGTTATTCAGGTGCTCTGTAACATCCACCATAAATGCAAGGTCCTGCATCCATTCTGCGGAATGAAATTCTAACACTGGTTTGCCCTTTTCTTCCATGAACTGTTCAATTTCTTCTCGTAAATCAAAGAAACGCCTCAGCACAGCACCTCGGCTTAACCATCTTACCTCAGTGTGGTATGGCAGGCCATAGATGTGGTCTTTCTCTCTGAGAAGGCTGTCAAACTGGCGGTGATTCAGGCTTCTGGATCGGATGAAATTAACAGTTTGGATGACCACCTTCATGACGTTATCCATCTTTAATGACTTGCAACACAAAGCCTCCTGGTGCAAAATACAGTGAAAAGTCAAAAAATCACGTCCTCCATTTGCAGATTGCACTTTCTTTCTGAACTTTGTCACAACGCCTGCTTTTTTCCCGATCATTGAGGGCGCACCATCTGTAGCCAGGCTGACAGTGCGGGACCAGTCCACTCCGACCCTGTCCAGCGCGCCGACGAGTGCGGTAAAAATATCAGCTGCTGTCGTTGTATCTGTCATCGGCACCAACTCCACGAACTCCTCGGTGACGGTCAATGTGTCATCAACTCCGCGGATGAAAATGGCCAGTTGTGCAACATCTGTAATGTCCGTGCTTTCATCAATTGCAACCGAAAACGCAATAAATGACTTTATTTTTTGCTTCAACTGGCGTCAAAAATCCACTGAAAGTTCGGAAATCCTGTCTGCAACAGTGTTTCTTGTCAGGCTGATATTTGCAAAAGGCTGCCGCTTTTCAGGGCACACAATCTCCGCTGCCTTCATCATGCATGTTTTTACAAATTCACCCTCACTAAATGGTTTTGAAGCCACTGCGATTTCATTAGCAATGAGGTAGCTAGCTTTCACTGCAGCGTCACTGATGTCTCGGCTGTGAGTAAACACAGACTGCTGTTTCTTCAGACCCGCCAACAGTTCATTCACCTTCTCTCATCTCCGCTGTCCTTGAAAGTTGTCATATTTGTCGGCATGAAGACTCACATAGTGGCGACGAAGGTTATATTCTTTCAGCACTGCAACATGCTCTGAACACACCAAACATACAGCTTTCCCATTCAATTCCGTGAAGAAATAGGATGACCATTTTTCTTGGAACACTCTGCACTCTGCGTCCACTTTTCTCTTTTTTGACAGAGACATATTGGGGCAATGAGGGTGCCAAAGCACACAGTGTTAAAAGTAGAAGCCGTAATAAATATCGCGGGCAAAACAAAGTAGCTCATTGGCTGCACGTGCTTGACCTACTTGCTCTGCCCCGGTATAAACAGTTTGCTTGCTTAACACAATTGCTATTGTGCCATCCAGTGGACGCAATTGGAACAGCAGCTTATTTTATTGAAAAATTGCAGCGCATTTTTATACTTTACAAAAGTATTATTATTATTAGTATTATTTATTTTTTTCAAAATCATCTCGTGGGCCGGATTAAACCCGTTTACGGGCCTGATCCGGCCCGCGGGCCGGACGTTTGACACCCCTGGTCTAGAATGTCATTGTATGCTGTAGCGTTAAGATTTCCCTTCACTGGAACTAACGGGCCTAGCCCGAACCATTATTCCTCCTCCACCAAACTTTACAGTTGGCACTATGCATTTGGGCAGGTAGCGTTCTCCTGGCATCCGCCAAACTCAGATTCATCCATCGGACTGCCAGATGGTGAAGCGTGATTCATCACTCCAGAGAACGTGTTTCCACTGTTCCAGAGTCCAATGGTGGGCTTTACACCACTCCAGCCATGCTTGTCATTGAGCATGGTGATCTTAGACTTGTGTGTGGCTAATCGGCCATGGAAACCCATTTAATAAAGCTCCTGACGGTCCGTTATTGTGCTGACGTTGCTTCCAGAGGCAGTTTGGAACTCTGTAGTGAGTGTTGCAACCGAGGACAGATTATTTTTCCGTGCTTCAGCACTTGACGGTCCCGTTCCGTGAGCTTTTGTGGCCTACCACTTCACGGCTGAGCCGTTGTTGCTCCTAGACTTTTCCACTTCACAATAACAGCACTTATAGTTGACCAGGGCAGCTCTAGCAGGGCAGAAATTTGACAAACTGACTTGTTGGAAAGGTGGCATCCTATGACTATGAACTGACTAGTTGGAAAGGTGGCATCCTATGACTATGAACTGACTAGTTGGAAAGGTGACAGGATGTGTGCTCGATTTTATACACCTGTCAGCTCCTCCAAAAACAATTGTTCTCAATAAGTGATCTCACCCTGTCTAAATGGGATCTCACACCGTCTCACACCGTCTAAAAGGGATCTCACCCTCTCTAAAAGGGATCTCACCCTCTCTAAAAGGGATCTCACCCTCTCTAAAAGGGATCTCACCCTGTCTAAAAGGGATCTCACCCTGTCTAAAAGTGCCCTCACCCTGTCTAAAAGTGCCCTCACCCTGTCTAAAAGGGACCTCGCCCTGTCTAAAAGTGACCTTGCCCTGTCTAAAAGGGACCTCGCCCTGTCTAAAAGGGACCTCGCCCTGTCTAAAAGTGACCTTGCCCTGTCTAAAAGTGCCCTCACCCTGTCTAAAAGTGCCCTCACCCTGTCTAAAAGTGCCCTCACCCTGTCTAAAAGGGACCTCACCCTGTCTAAAAGTGACCTTGCCCTGTCTAAAAGGGACCTCGCCCTGTCTAAAAGGGACCTCGCCCTGTCTAAAAGTGACCTTGCCCTGTCTAAAAGGGATCTCACCCTGTCTAAAAGTGACCTTGCCCTGTCTAAAAGGGACCTCGCCCTGTCTAAAAGGGACCTCGCCCTGTCTAAAAGTGACCTTGCCCTGTCTAAAAGTGACCTTGCCCTGTCTAAAAGGGACCTCGCCCTGTCTAAAAGGGACCTCGCCCTGTCTAAAAGGGATCTCGCACTGTCTAAAAGGGATCTCGCACTGTCTAATAGGGATCTCGCACTGTCTAAAAGGGATCTTGCACTGTCTAAAAGGGATCTCGCACTGTCTAAAAAGGGATCTCGCACTGTCTAAAAGGGATCTCGCACTGTCTAAAAGGGATCTCGCACTGTCTAAAAGGGATCTCGCACTGTCTAAAAGGGATCTCGCACTGTCTAAAAGGGATCTCGCACTGTCTAAAAGGGATCTCGCACTGTCTAAAAGGGATCTCGCACTGTCTAAAAGGGATCTCGCACGTCTAAAAGGGATCTCGCACTGTCTAAAAGGGATCTCGCACCGTCTAAAAGGGATCTCACACCGTCTAAAAGGGATCTCACACTGTCTCGCACCACCAATCCCAATCAAAAAAGAGGTTCAGGTATGCAGCAGGGGGTTAGGGTTGGGGGATGCACTGTCTGTTTCAATAAGCTAGAATCGGCTGTCACTCTTATTTTGGCTTCTAAATCAATGATTTGTTTGCAAGGAGGGACTTTTCAGACGGAAGAAGATTTCAGGTGGATGGTCATGTGACAGGGAGCAGTCCTTTAACTCCAGTTGAAGGCTGACTGATCCATAGAACTTGTTCTGTCTACCGTTTTAAAACAAGGACTGGTGTATTAGAAGTAGGGCTGTCAAACTATTTCAGTAATTAATCGAGTTAATGACATTAGTTAATTGCGATTTAATAAGAAATTGCTCAAATTTGACCCTAAAGAATTTAATTTCCCATTTTTAAAAGCAGTGTATTAAGTTAGAGGCACACTATGCTTTGGTTTTAAGGGACCGAAACACAATGATCAGAATGTTTTAACATTTTCACCATAAACAACACAGTCCCTGTTCAATTCAGCTATTAATGCTCCCAGTGTTTCAGCCTGCTCTCTCTATCAATGTTCACACACACACACACACACACAGCTTTAAGTACTCTTAAAGCTTCAGTCATTCTAAATTAGTGTGACTATAGGAAAAAATAACTGCCTCTCTGGATACAAAGAACAGAGCTTTTAAACTTGTCCAACAATGTTCTGAAAACACTGTAACCATCTGTACTGTTCAGATAACTTTACACACACAGCCCTCCACACTGACTCCCTCCCACACCCTCCCACCCGCTCTCACGCATCCCTTTTTCACACGCACAGTCATCCACAGCCCACTCTCGCGTATGCAGCCTACCTTTTTCACACGCACAATCATCCACAGCCCACTCTCGCGTATGCAGCCTACCTTTTTCACACGCACAATCATCCACAGCCCACTCTCGCGTATGCAGCCTACCTTTTTCACACGCACAGTCATCCACAGCCCACTCTCGCGTATGCAGCCTACCTTTTTCACACGCACAATCATCCACAGCCCACTCTCGCGTATGCAGCCTACCTTTTTCACACGCACAATCATCCACAGCCCACTCTCGCGTATGCAGCCTACCTTTTTCACACGCACAATCATCCACAGCCCACTCTCGCGTATGCAGCCTACCTTTTTCACACGCACAGTCATCCACAGCCCACTCTCGCGTATGCAGCCTACCTTTTTGAAGCATCTCTTTGAGTAACCTTCTGTGTGCATAGCCCAGTGAGTGGGTCAAGTTATCAGGTTGCTAGCTAGCTGGGTAGGTAACGTGACTAGCTAGCTGGGTAGGTAACGTGACTAGCTAGCTGGGTGGGTAACGTGACTAGCTAGCTGGGTAGGTAACGTGACTAGCTAGCTGGGTAGGTAACGTGACTAGCTAGCTGGGTAGGTAACGTGACTAGCTAGCTAAACAATGTTTGTTATCAAACCAAAAAAGAATGACAAGCGACGTGCACGAATCTGCAGCAGAAAGAAAAATCAGCTCCGGTAATATTGGTCTTAACTTGAAGATGATTTTGGCTAGAGGCACCAGTTTGGAAGGGATGTAGCTAGAGGAGCCAGTTTGGAAGGGATGTAGCTAGAGGAGCCAGTTTGGAAGGGATGGAGCTAGAGGCGCCAGTTTGGAAGGGATGTAGCTAGAGGTGCCAGTTTGGAAGGGATGTAGCTAGAGGAGCCAGTTTGGAAGGGATGGAGCTAGAGGCGCCAGTTTGGAAGGGATGTAGCTAGAGGCACCAGTTTGGAAGGGATGTAGCTAGAGGAGCCAGTTTGGAAGGGATGTGGCTAGAGGAGCCAGTTTGGAAGGGATGTAGCTAGAGGCACCAGTTTGGAAGGGATGTAGCTAGAGGAGCCAGTTTGGAAGGGATGTGGCTAGAGGAGCCAGTTTGGAAGGGATGTAGCTAGAGGCACCAGTTTGGAAGGGATGGAGCTAGAGGCACCAGTTTGGAAGGGATGTAGCTAGAGGCGCCAGTTTGGAAGGGATGTAGCTAGAGGAGCCAGTTTGGAAGGGATGGAGCTAGAGGTGCCAGTTTGGAAGGGATGTAGCTAGAGGAGCCAGTTTGGAAGGGATGTAGCTAGAGGTGCCAGTTTGGAAGGGATGTAGCTAGAGGTGCCAGTTTGGAAGGGATGGAGCTAGAGGAGCCAGTTTGGAAGGGATGTAGCTAGAGGCACCAGTTTGGAAGGGATGTAGCTAGAGGAGCCAGTTTGGAAGGGATGTGGCTAGAGGAGCCAGTTTGGAAGGGATGTAGCTAGAGGTGCCAGTTTGGAAGGGATGGAGCTAGAGGCACCAGTTTGGAAGGGATGTAGCTAGAGGAGCCAGTTTGGAAGGGATGTAGCTAGAGGCACCAGTTTGGAAGGGATGTAGCTAGAGGAGCCAGTTTGGAAGGGATGTAGCTAGAGGCACCAGTTTGGAAGGGATGGTTTGGAAGGGATGGTTTGGAAGGGATGGAGCTAGAGGAGCCAGTTTGGAAGGGATGGAGCTAGAGGCACCAGTTTGGAAGGGATGTAGCTAGAGGAGCCAGTTTGGAAGGGATGTAGCTAGAGGAGCCAGTTTGGAAGGGATGTAGCTAGAGGAGCCAGTTTGGAAGGGATGTAGCTAGAGGTGCCAGTTTGGAAGGGATGTAGCTAGAGGAGCCAGTTTGGAAGGGATGGAGCTAGAGGAGCCAGTTTGGAAGGGATGTAGCTAGAGGAGCCAGTTTGGAAGGGATGGAGCTAGAGGAGCCAGTTTGGAAGGGATGTAGCTAGAGGCACCAGTTTGGAAGGGATGTAGCTAGAGGAGCCAGTTTGGAAGGGATGGAGCTAGAGGCACCAGTTTGGAAGGGATGTAGCTAGAGGTGCCAGTTTGGAAGGGATGTAGCTAGAGGTGCCAGTTTGGAAGGGATGGAGCTAGAGGAGCCAGTTTGGAAGGGATGTAGCTAGAGGCACCAGTTTGGAAGGGATGTAGCTAGAGGCGCCAGTTTGGAAGGGATGTAGCTAGAGGAGCCAGTTTGGAAGGGATGTAGCTAGAGGTGCCAGTTTGGAAGGGATGTAGCTAGAGGTGCCAGTTTGGAAGGGATGTGGCTAGAGGAGCCAGTTTGGAAGGGATGTAGCTAGAGGTGCCAGTTTGGAAGGGATGTGGCTAGAGGTGCCAGTTTGGAAGGGATGTAGCTAGAGGAGCCAGTTTGGAAGGGATGTAGCTAGAGGCACCAGTTTGGAAGGGATGTAGCTAGAGGAGCCAGTTTGGAAGGGATGTAGCTAGAGGCGCCAGTTTGGAAGGGATGTAGCTAGAGGAGCCAGTTTGGAAGGGATGGAGCTAGAGGAGCCAGTTTGGAAGGGATGTAGCTAGAGGCACCAGTTTGGAAGGGATGTAGCTAGAGGTGCCAGTTTGGAAGGGATGTAGCTAGAGGAGCCAGTTTGGAAGGGATGGAGCTAGAGGAGCCAGTTTGGAAGGGATGTAGCTAGAGGAGCCAGTTTGGAAGGGATGTAGCTAGAGGAGCCAGTTTGGAAGGGATGTAGCTAGAGGAGCCAGTTTGGAAGGGATGTAGCTAGAGGAGCCAGTTTGGAAGGGATGTAGCTAGAGGTGCCAGTTTGGAAGGGATGGAGCTAGAGGAGCCAGTTTGGAAGGGATGGAGCTAGAGGAGCCAGTTTGGAAGGGATGGAGCTAGAGGAGCCAGTTTGGAAGGGATGTAGCTAGAGGCACCAGTTTGGAAGGGATGTAGCTAGAGGAGCCAGTTTGGAAGGGATGGAGCTAGAGGCACCAGTTTGGAAGGGATGTAGCTAGAGGTGCCAGTTTGGAAGGGATGTAGCTAGAGGTGCCAGTTTGGAAGGGATGGAGCTAGAGGAGCCAGTTTGGAAGGGATGTAGCTAGAGGCACCAGTTTGGAAGGGATGTAGCTAGAGGCGCCAGTTTGGAAGGGATGTAGCTAGAGGAGCCAGTTTGGAAGGGATGTAGCTAGAGGAGCCAGTTTGGAAGGGATGTAGCTAGAGGCACCAGTTTGGAAGGGATGTAGCTAGAGGCGCCAGTTTGGAAGGGATGTAGCTAGAGGTGCCAGTTTGGAAGGGATGGAGCTAGAGGAGCCAGTTTGGAAGGGATGTAGCTAGAGGCACCAGTTTGGAAGGGATGTAGCTAGAGGTGCCAGTTTGGAAGGGATGTAGCTAGAGGAGCCAGTTTGGAAGGGATGGAGCTAGAGGAGCCAGTTTGGAAGGGATGTAGCTAGAGGAGCCAGTTTGGAAGGGATGTAGCTAGAGGAGCCAGTTTGGAAGGGATGTAGCTAGAGGAGCCAGTTTGGAAGGGATGTAGCTAGAGGAGCCAGTTTGGAAGGGATGTAGCTAGAGGAGCCAGTTTGGAAGGGATGTAGCTAGAGGTGCAAGCATTTATACTGAACAAAAATATAAACGCAACATGCAACAATTTCAACAATTTTACTGAGTTACAGTTCAGATAATGAAATCAGTCAATTGAAATAAATAAATTAGGCCCAGATCTATGGATTTCACATGACCGGTCAGGGGCGCAGCCATGGGTGGGTCTGGGAGGGCATAGGGCCCACCCACTGGGGAGCCTGGCCCAGCCAATCAGAATGAGTTTTTCCCCACAAAAGGGCTTTATTACAGACAGAAATACTCCTCGGTTTCATCAGCTGTCCAGGTGGCTGGTCTCAGATGATCCCGCAGGTGAAGAAGCCGGATGTGGCGGTCCTGGGCTGGCGTGGTGACACGTGGTCTGGGGAGGTCCTGGGCTGGCGTGGTGACACGTGGTCTGAGGAGGTCCTGGGCTGGCGTGGTGACACGTGGTCTGGGGAGGTCCTGGGCTGGCGTGGTGACACGTGGTCTGGGGAGGTCCTGGGCTGGCGTGGTGACACGTGGTCTGGGGAGGTCCTGGGCTGGCGTGGTGACACGTGGTCTGTGGAGGTCCTGGGCTGGCGTGGTTACACGTGGTCTGGGGAGGTCCTGGGCTGGCGTGGTGACACATGGTCTGGGGAGGTCCTGGGCTGGCGTGGTGACACGTGGTCTGCGGTTGTGAGGCCGGTAGGATGTAGTATAACATTCTCTAAAACGACTAATGGTAGAGAAATGAACATTCAATTCTCTGGCAACAGCTCTGGTGGACATTCCTGCTGTCAGCATGCCAATTGCACGCTCCCTCAACTTGAGACATCTGTGTTATTGTGTTGTGTGACACAACTGCACATTTTAGAGTGGCCTTTTATTGTCCCCAGCACAAGGTGCACCTGTGTAATGATCATGCTCTTTAATCAGCTTCTTGAAAGGAGACATGCTCACTAACAGGGATGTAAACTAATTTGTGGACACAATTTGAGAGAAATAAGCTTTTTTGTGCGTATGGAACATTTCTGCGATCTTTTCTTTTAGCTCATGAAACATGGGACCAACATTTTACATGTTGCGTTTATATTTTTGTTCAGTATAGTAGCTGTGGTCCGTGTTGCGGTTAAAAGGGTCCGTGTGGTAACACGTTTACTTAAAATGTTCTGTGCAGTGACGCGTTAACTTTGACAGCCCTAATTAGAAGGAATTATTTGTACCATGATTGTCCCCCCCCCCCCCATTTCCTCATTCACTATAATGGGGGATCCTGTTTTCTGCAAACAATGCCTGCAGTACCGCGGTCGGCCTTGATCTTCCGTGGCTTCAATGAGAGGGCGCAGTCGTTCTCCTCTGGTCATTTATCGAATTCATTAATGCGTATCTTGGAAACCCTTTACTTAAAGCCTGCAGGTATAATGCTCTATAGCTTGTTATAAGCATATATGAGCCTTTATAATGTCTTCTAATATGTCTTGTAATATGTTCTCTCTCTATGTATCAGGTCTGACCCGTACGTGCAGTTATATAATGCTCTATAGCTTGTTATAAGCATGTATGAGCCTTTTATAATGTGTTCTAATAATGTTGTGTCTCTCTCTATGTATCAGGTCTGACCCGTATGTGAACACGCTGGTCAAGATGCACCTGCGTTCCCCCTACAGCTGTCATGAGCTGTTTGGCTTTGACATCATGCTGGATGAGAACCTCAAGCCTTGGGTGCTGGAGGTCAACATATCACCAAGGTAACAAACAGCCTTCAGTACAGACCAGACAGGATTCCCTCCCTGTGGTAGGTAGCCTAGTGGCTAAGGAGTTGGACCTGTGGCCGAAAGGTAGTCGGTTCAAATCCCAAGCCAGGTGCTGGGAAAATAGGCCCTTAACCCCACAACGTGCTCTCCATCCAGGGGCAACGTGCTCTCCATCCAGGGGCAGCGTGCTCTCCATCCAGGGGCAACGTGCTCTCCATCCAGGGGCAGCGTGCTCTCCATCCAGGGGCAACGTGCTCTCCATCCAGGGGCAGCGTGCTCTCCATCCAGGGGCAACGTGCTCTCCATCCAGGGGCAACGTGCTCTCCATCCAGGGGCAACGTGCTCTCCATCCAGGGGCAACGTGCTCTCCATCCAGGGGCAGCGTGCTCTCCATCCAGGGGCAACGTGCTCTCCATCCAGGGGCAGCGTGCTCTCCATCCAGAAAACCTCCAACTAGTTTTCTGAAAAAAACCTGGCGTTGTTTTGGGAATTTTGCAACTCTAGACACTTGTAATGGCAGTGGTATTTGTAACAGGCAGCACTAACATAATTTATCATCCTGTCCTGTGATCGTGTGAGCAGTGTTCTGTCCTGTGCCTCTCGCTGACTGTGCCAGTACCATCTTCCTCACTGACCTTCTCTTCTGTCCGAACAGTCTCCACTCCAACACAGCTCTGGACGTGGCCATTAAGGGTCAGATGATCAGAGATGTGTTGAACCTGGCTGGTTTCATTCTGCCCCAGAAAGAAGAGGTGCTTCCCTCCTGCAGCTCCACCAGCAGGTCAGTAGAGGGCACTACACGCTGGCGTCCACCATATCTTTTAGACCGTGTTTCCTAATCGATTGCTCCTGGGGACCTAAAGGTGTCAACATTTTACTGTTTACCTTGGCACTACACCTGACACCACTAATTAACTCATCATCAAAACCATTTATTAGTGGAATCATGTTTTTTTTTTCACTAGGAACCAAACGGAAGCAAATAATAATAATAATAATAATAATATGCCATTTAGCAGACGCTTTTATCCAATGGAATGAAACTGCGAGGGATATATCTGAATTTGTCCAATATAAATAGTTTTTCTGTTTGGAACAAACGGATTGCGTTGCAATGCATTTTGGATAATGATCACACCCCAGGTGTTTAGTGTTATGGCCCTTAATAAAACACTGGACTAGAGTCCTCAGACACAGAGACCACAGCTGGTCCCAATTAGCTCCATGGTCCTAATCCTTCAATGTGTACAGATCTGAAGGGTCTGGATTGGTAGAAGCAGTGGAAGGTTGAGCTTAATCTCACAGATCTGTAAACATTGAAGGGTTAGGGCAAAGGAGCGAATTGGGACCGTGCGGAGCCTCTTCTCTTTCACACTCTGGACTCAATCAACATCATCAGTGCACAAAAGTCATTTCAGAGTTGTTCATTGATGCCTTCTTGTTTTTGCTGTA
>LR778275.1:51100887-51148387 GCA_902810595.1 Coregonus sp. 'balchen' | reverse complement strand
ACAGCTGTTTCTCAGTCATCGTCTTCTTACCACCACACTTTGTTTTAATTCATTTTTTGTATAGCTTTATTTATTATTTATAACTGACTATTTTTCTAAAATGTATAACTTTTCTATCCATACCTTTTCCAGTTAAATGGTTTGATATAATTCTAGATGGATTGATCCTATGTCAGTCTGTCATTGTATAAGCAGCTCAAACCAATCTTTGTTTTGTTTTTCAACACACCACTAACGTGCAGAAACACCTGCTTTACTAACTGAAAGAGAATGTAGTGGTTTATTTTAATAATGATCTAAAGCTGAGCCACTGCTAATCCTTCACTGCTGCTCCTTGCCTGCTTCTACCAGCTGAGCTACAGTGGTCCTCTATAGCTCAGCTGGTAGAGCATGGCGCTTGTAACGCCAAGGTAGTGGGGTCGATCCCCGGGACCACCCATACACAAAAAAATATGTATGCACGCATGACTGTAAGTCGCTTTGGATAAAAGCGTCTGCTAAATGGCTTATTATTATTATTATATTATTATCCTTCACTGCTGCTCCTTGCTTGCTCATCCTTCACTGCTGCTCCTTGCTTGCTCATCCTTCACTGCTGCTCCTTGCCTGCTGCTCCTTGCCTGCTGCTCCTTGCCTGCTGCTCCTTGCCTGCTGCTCCTTCACTGCTTCTCCTTCACTGCTGCTCCTTGCTTGCTCATCCTTCACTGCTGCTCCTTGCCTGCTGCTCCTTGCCTGCTGCTCCTTCACTGCTTCTCCTTCACTGCTGCTCCTTGCTTGCTCATCCTTCACTGCTGCTCCTTGCCTGCTGCTCCTTGCCTGCTGCTCCTTGCCTGCTGCTCCTTGCCTGCTGCTCCTTCACTGCTGCTCCTTGCCTGCTGCTCCTTCACTGCTTGCTCCTTCACTGCTGCTCCTTCACTGCTGCTCCTTGCTTGCTCATCCTTCACTGCTGCTCCTTGCCTGCTGCTCCTTCACTGCTGCTCCTTGCCTGCTGCTCCTTGCCTGCTGCTCCTTCACTGCTGCTCCTTGCCTGCTGCTCCTTCACTGCTGCTCCTTGCCTGCTGCTCCTTAACTGCTTGCTCCTTCACTGCTGCTCCTTCACTGCTGCTCCTTGCTTGCTCATCCTTCACTGCTGCTCCTTCACTGCTGCTCCTTCACTGCTGCTCCTTCACTGCTGCTCCTTGCTTGCTCATCCTTCACTGCTGCTCCTTGCCTGCTGCTCCTTGCCTGCTGCTCCTTGCCTGCTGCTCCTTGCCTGCTGCTCCTTCACTGCTGCTCCTTCACTGCTGCTCCTTGCTTGCTCATCCTTCACTGCTGCTCCTTGCCTGCTGCTCCTTGCCTGCTGCTCCTTCACTGCTGCTCCTTGCCTGCTGCTCCTTCACTGCTGCTCCTTGCCTGCTGCTCCTTCACTGATTTCTCCTTCACTGCTGCTCCTTCACTGCTGCTCCTTGCTTGCACATCCTTCACTGCTGCTCCTTGCCTGCTGCTCCTTCACTGCTGCTCCTTCACTGCTGCTCCTTGCTTGCTCATCATTCACTGCTGCTCCTTGCCTGCTGCTCCTTGCTTGCTGCTCCTTGCCTGCTGCTCCTTCACTGCTTCTCCTTCACTGCTGCTCCTTGCTTGCTCATCCTTCACTGCTGCTCCTTGCCTGCTGCTCCTTGCCTGCTGCTCCTTCACTGCTGCTCCTTGCCTGCTGCTCCTTGCCTGCTGCTCCTTGCCTGCTGCTCCTTCACTGCTTTCTCCTTCACTGCTGCTCCTTCACTGCTGCTCCTTGCTTGCTCATCCTTCACTGCTGCTCCTTGCCTGCTGCTCCTTGCCTGCTGCTCCTTGCCTGCTGCTCCTTCACTGCTTTCTCCTTCACTGCTGCTCCTTCACTGCTTCTCCTTCACTGCTGAGCCCTGTAGACTTTCTTGCACTTTCCTTGCAGGGCTCTACAGCGGGGCTCTACAGCGGGGCTCTATACCAGGGCTCTATACCAGGGCTCTATACCAGGGCTCTATACCAGGGCTCTATACCAGGGCTCTATACCAGGGCTCTACAGCAGGGCTCTATACCAGGGCTCTATACCAGGGCTCTACAGCAGGGCTCTATACCAGGGCTCTACAGCAGGGCTCTACAGCAGGGCTCTATACCAGGGCTCTATACCAGGGCTCTATACCAGGGCGCTACAGCAGGGCTCTACAGCAGGGCTCTACAGCAGGGCTCTATACCAGGGCTCTACAGCAGGGCTCTACACCGGGGCTCTACAGCGGGGCGCTACAGCGGGGCTCTACAGCGGGGCTCTACAGCGGGGCTCTACAGCAGGGCTCTACAGGCTCCTCTCTGACTATCCCTGCATCTGTTATCCCCCTTCCTTCTGACATACAGACCAGTCCCCCGCATGCCTCCCGCTCTCTCACTCCTGATTTAGAACCCGCTGCTCCCAGGGATCATGCTCAGGAGGTGACAGAGCAGCCCCAATAAAACCCTCTTTCTCTCAGCCTGCACCGTCAGCTCTTCTACCCAGCCTCTCCTCAGCCCCCAGCCCCAGCCATGGAGCCCCTCCTCAGCCCCCAGCCCCAGCCATGGAGCCTCTCCTCAGCCCCCAGCCTCTCCTCAGCCCCCAGCCCCCAGCCTCTCCTCAGCCCCCAGCCTCTCCTCAGCCCCCAGCCCCCAGCCTCTCCTCAGCTCCCAGCCTCTCCTCAGCCCCCAGCCTCTCCTCAGCCCCCAGCCCCAGCCATGGAGCCTCTCCTCAGCCCCCAGACCCAGCCATGGAGCCTCTCCCGGAGGTAAGTGTCAGTTTAGAGTCAGGTTCAAATCAAATCAAATCAAATCAAATTTTATTGGTCACATGTGCCGAATACAACAGGTGCAGACATTACAGTGAAATGCTTACTTACAGCCCTTAACCAACAGTGCATTTATTTTAAACAAAAAAGTAAGAATAAAACAACAACAAAAAAGTGTTGAGAAAAAAAGAGCAGAAGTAAAATAAAGTGACAGTAGGGAGGCTATATATACAGTAAAATAAAGTGACAGTAGGGAGGCTATATATACAGGGGGGTACCGTTGCATAGTCAATGTGCGGGGGCACCGGCTAGTTGAGGTAGTTGAGGTAATATGTACATGTGGGTAGAGTTAAAGTGACTATGCATAAATACTTAACAGAGTAGCAGCAGCGTAAAAAGGATGGGGTGGGGGGGCAGTGCAAATAGTCCGGGTAGCCATGATTAGCTGTTCAGGAGTCTTATGGCTTGGGGGTAGAAGCTGTTGAGAAGTCTTTTGGACCTAGACTTGGCACTCCGGTACCGCTTGCCGTGCGGTAGCAGAGAGAACAGTCTATGACTAGGGTGGCTGGAGTCTTTGACAATTTTGAGGGCCTTCCTCTGACACCGCCTGGTATAGAGGTCCTGGATGGCAGGGAGCTTTGCCCCAGTGATGTACTGGGCCGTACGCACTACCCTCTGTAGTGCCTTGCGGTCAGAGGCCAAGCAGTTGCCATACCAGGCGGTGATGCAACCAGTCAGGATGCTCTCGATGGTGCAGCTGTAGAATTTTTTGAGGATCTGAGGACCCATGCCAAATCTTTTTAGTCTCCTGAGGGGGAATAGGCTTTGTCGTGCCCTCTTCACGACTGTCTTGGTGTGTTTGGACCATGATAGTTCGTTGGTGATGTGGACACCAAGGAACTTGAAGCTCTCCTCCCAGGTTAGTGTCGGGTTAGTGTCGGGTTAGAGTCAGGCTAGAGAAGGTTAGAGTCAGGTGACTATAACCCTGTAGAGGTGACTATAACCCTGTAGAGGTGACTATAAACCTGTAGAGGTGACTATAACCCTATAGAGGTGACTATAAACCAGTAGAGGTGACTATAAACCTGTAGAGGTGACTATAAACCAGTAGAGGTGACTATAACCCTGTAGAGGTGACTATAAACCAGTAGAGGTGACTATAACCCTGTAGAGGTGACTATAAACCAGTAGAGGTGACTATAAACCTGTAGAGGTGACTATAACCCCGTAGAGGTGACTATAACCCAGTAGAGGTGACTATAACCCTGTAGAGGTGACTATAAACCAGTAGAGGTGACTATAAACCAGTAGAGGTGACTATAAACCAGTAGAGGTACTATAAACCCTGTAGAGGGTTACTATAAACCAGTAGAGGTGACTATAAACCAGTAGAGTGTGACTATAACCAGTAAGTGACTATAAACCAGTAGATGTGACTATAACCCTGTAGAGGGGGACTATAAACCAGTAAAAGGGGACTATAAACCAGTAAGGGGACCCATAAAACCCGGGAGAGGGATATAACCCATAGAGGGGACTATAACCCGGGAGGGTTTACTATAAAACCCTAAGTGGGCTATAAAAACCCGTAGAGGTGGGCATAAAACCCTTTGAGGGGACCCATTTAACCCCCCTAGAGGTGAAATATAAACCCCTAGAGGTGCCCATAAAACCCGTAGAGGGGACTATAACCCCCTAGAGGTGACTATAAACCCCCTAGAGGTTTTACTATAAACCTGTACGGTAAATATTACCCTGTAAGGTTTACTATAAACCTGTAAGGTACTATAACCCCCCTAAAAGGTGAAGGAAAAAAAAAACCCTGTAGGGTGACTATAACCCCGTAGAGGTGACTATAAACCAGTAGAGGTGACTATAAACCTGTAGAGGTGACTATAACCCTGTAGAGGTGACTATAAACCCTGTAGAGGTGACTATAACCCTGTAGAGGTGACTATAAACCTGTAGAGGTGACTATAAACCTGTAGAGGTGACTATAACCCTGTAGAGGTGACTATAACCCCGTAGAGGTGACTATAAACCAGTAGAGGTGACTATAAACCAGTAGAGGTGACTATAAACCAGTAGAGGTGACTATAAACCAGTAGAGGTGACTATAACCCAGTAGAGGTGACTATAACCCTGTAGAGGTGACTATAAACAGTAGAGGTGACTATAACCTGTAGAGGTGACTATAACCCCGTAGAGGTGACTATAAACCAGTAGAGGTGACTATAACCCAGTAGAGGTGACTATAACCCTGTAGAGGTGACTATAAACCAGTAGAGGTGACTATAACCCTGTAGAGGTGACTATAAACCCCGTAGAGGTGACTATAAACCAGTAGAGGTGACTATAACCCAGTAGAGGTGACTATAACCCTGTAGAGGTGACTATAAACCAGTAGAGGTGACTATAAACCAGTAGAGGTGACTATAAACCAGTAGAGGTGACTATAAACCCGTGGATTCGGCTAGTTCAGCCACACCCGTTTTTGACAGGTGTATAAAATCGAGCACAAAGCCATGCAATCTCCATAGACAAGCAGTAGGATAAAGTAATCCTTCTACCCCCCCCCCCCCCCCCCCCCAAAAAAAAAAAAAAGTACTTGTAAGGTGGTTATCCCACTGGCTATAGGGTGAATGCAACAATTTGTAAGTCGTTCTGGATAAGAGGGTCTGCTAAATGACGTAACTGTGCCCTTGAGCAAGGCACTTAACCCTAATTGCTCCTGTAAGTCGCTCTGGATAAGAGCGTCTGCTAAATGACTAAAATGTAAATGTAAATGCAGTAGAATGGCCCGTACTGAAGAGCTCAGTGACATTCAACGTGGCACCGTCATAGGATGCCACCTTTCCAACTAGTCAGTTCCTCAAATGTCTGCCCTGCTAGAGCTTCCCCGGTCAACTGGAAGTGCTGTTATTGTGAAGTGGAAACGTCTAGGAGCAACAACGGCTCAGCCGTGAAGTGGTAGGCCACAAAAGCTCACGGAAGGGGACCGCCGAGGGCTGAAGCACGAAAAAATAATCTGTCCTCGGTTGCAACACTCACTAACAAGTTCAAAAATGCCTCTGGAAGCAACGTCAGCAGAATAACTGTTTGTCGGGAGCTTCATGAAATGGGTTTCCATGGCCGAGCAGACACAAGTCTAAGATCACCATGCGCAATGCCAAGCGTCGGCTGGAGTGGTGTAAAGCTTGCCGCCATTGGACTCTGGAGCAGTGGAAACGCGTTCTCTGGAGTGATGAATCACGCTTCACCATCTGGCAGTCTGACGGACGAATCTGGGTTTGGCGAATGCCAGGAGAACGCTACCTGCCCAAATGCGTAATGCCAACTGTAAAGTTTGGTGGAGGAGGAATAATGGTCTGGGGCTGTTTTTCATGGTTCGGGCCCTTAGTTCCAGTGAAGGGAATTCTTAACGCTACAGCATACAATGACATTCTAGACGATTCTGTGCTTCCAACTTTGTGGCAACAGTTTGGGGAAGGCCCTTTCCTGTTTCAGCATGACAATGCCCCCATGCACAAAGCGAGGTCCATACAGAAATGGTGTGTCGAGATCGGTGTGGAAGAACTTGACGGGCCTGCACATAGCCCTGACCTCAACCCATCGAACACCTTTGGGAGGAATTGGAACGCTGACTGCGAGCCAGGCCTAATCGCCCAACATCAGTGTCCGACCTCACTAATGCTCTTGTGACTGAATGGAAGCAAGTCCTCCCTGTTCCAACATCTAGTGGGAAGGCTTCCCAGAAGAGTGGAGGCTGTTATAGCAGCAAAGGTGGGACCAACTCCATATTAATGCCCATGATTATGGAATGAGATGTTGGACCAGCAGGTGTCCACATACCTTTGGTCTTGTAGCGTAGTCATACGTAGTCTCTGTAGCTGTTTCTTGTCCTCTCCTCTGTGCTGTGCACCTTCCCTCTCTGGTGCTATCTCAACCCTCTCTGGTGCTATCTCAATCAGTCTTTCCTTGATTCATTGCATCCTCTCTCCTCACATCCTTCTCAAAATGCACTGGAGAAGTAGGTCCAAGGGGAAGGAACTTGAACCTTTCCCTCCAATACGGTTGAGGAGGCGATAAGATAGGTAGCAAGGAATAGCGGAAAGACGAATTGAGATATTTCCCCTGTCTCGAAAGCCCTCTGGGGGTCTGGCCCTCCTCTCCCCTGCAGGTCTGGGGGTCTGGCCCTCCTCTCCCCTGCAGGTCTGGGGGTCTGGTCTGGCCCTCCTCTCCCCTGCAGGTCTGGGGGTCTGGCCCTCCTCTCCCCTGCAGGTCTGGGGGTCTGGCCCTCCTCTCCCCTGCAGGTCTGGGGGTCTGGTCCTCCTCTCCCCTGCAGGTCTGGGGGTCTGGCCCTCCTCTCCCCTGCAGGTCTGGGGGTCTGGTCCTCCTCTCCCCTGCAGGTCTGGGGGTCTGGCCCTCCTCTCCCCTGTAGGTCTGGGGGTCTGGTCCTCCTCTCCCCTGCAGGTCTGGGGGTCTGGTCCTCCTCTCCCCTGCAGGTCTGGGGGTCTGGTCCTCCTCTCCCCTGCAGGTCTGGGGGTCTGGCCCTCCTCTCCCCTGCAGGTCTGGGGGTCTGGTCTGGTCCTCCTCTCCCCTGCAGGTCTGGGGGTCTGGTCCTCCTCTCCCCTGCAGGTCTGGGGGTCTGGTCTGGTCCTCCTCTCCCCTGCAGGTCTGGGGGTCTGGTCTGGTCCTCCTCTCCCCTGCAGGTCTGGGGGTCTGGTCCTCCTCTCCCCTGCAGGTCTGGGGGTCTGGCCCTCCTCTCCCCTGCAGGTCTGGGGGTCTGGTCCTCCTCTCCCCTGCAGGTCTGGGGGTCTGGTCCTCCTCTCCCCTGCAGGTCTGGGGGTCTGGCCTGGTCCTCCTCTCCCCTGCAGGTCTGGGGGTCTGGTCCTCCTCTCCCCTGCAGGTCTGGGGGTCTGGTCCTCCTCTCCCCTGCAGGTCTGGGGGTCTGGTCTGGCCCTCCTCTCCCCTGCAGGTCTGGGGGTCTGGTCCTTCTCTCCCCTGCAGGTCTGGGGGTCTGGTCCTCCTCTCCCCAGCAGGGCTGGGGGTCTGGCCCTCCTCTCCCCTGCAGGTCTGGGGGTCTGGTCTGGCCCTCCTCTCCCCTTCAGGTCTGGGGGTCTGGTCTGGCCCTCCTCTCCCCTGCAGGTCTGGGGGTCTGGCCCTCCTCTCCCCTGCAGGTCTGGGGGTCTGGCCCTCCTCTCCCCTGCAGGTCTGGGGGTCTGGTCTGGTCCTCCTCTCCCATGCAGGTCTGGGGGTCTGGCCCTCCTCTCCCCTGCAGGTCTGGGGGTCTGGTCTGGTCCTCCTCTCCCCTGCAGGTCTGGGGGTCTGGTCCTCCTCTCCCCTGCAGGTCTGGGGGTCTGGCCCTCCTCTCCCCTGCAGGTCTGGGGGTCTGGTCCTCCTCTCCCCTGCAGGTCTGGGGGTCTGGCCCTCCTCTCCCCTGCAGGTCTGGGGGTCTGGTCTGGCCCTCCTCTCCCCTGCAAGTCTGGGGGTCTGGTCTGGCCCTCCTCTCCCCTGCAGGTCTGGGGGCTGGTCCTCCTCTCCCCTGCAGGTCTGGGGGTCTGTTCTGGTCCTCCTCTCCCCTGCAGGTCTGGGGGTCTGGCCCTCCTCTCCCCTGCAGGTCTGGGGGGTCTGGTCCTCCCCCCCCCTGCAGGTCTGGGGGTCTGGTCTGGCCCTCCTCTCCCCTGCAGGTCTGGGGGTCTGGCCCTCCTCTCCCCTGCAGGTCTGGGGGTCTGGCCCTCCTCTCCCCTGCAGGTCTGGGGGTCTGGTCCTCCTCTCCCCTGCAGGTCTGGGGGTCTGGCCCTCCTCTCCCCTGCAGGTCTGGGGGTCTGGTCCTCCTCTCCCCTGCAGGTCTGGGGGTCTGGTCCTCCTCTCCCCTGCAGGTCTGGGGGTCTGGTCTGGTCCTCCTCTCCCCTGCAGGTCTGGGGGTCTGGTCCTCCTCTCCCCTGCAGGTCTGGGGGTCTGGTCCTCCTCTCCCCTGGCAGGTCTGGGGGTCGGGTCCCTCCTCTCCCCTGCAGGTCTGGGGGTCTGGTCTGGGTCCTCCTCTCCCCTGCAGGTCTGGGGGTCTGGCCCTCCTCTCCCCTGCAAGGTCTGGGGGTCTGGTCTGGTCCTCCTCTCCCTGCAGGTCTGGGGGTCTGGCCCTCCTCTCCCCTGCAGGTCTGGGGGTCTGGTCTGGCCCTCCTCTCCCCTGCAGGTCTGGGGGTCTGGTCCTCCTCTCCCCTGCAGGTCTGGGGGTCTGGTCCTCCTCTCCCCTGCAGGTCTGGGGGTCTGGCCCTCCTCTCCCCTGCAGGTCTGGGGGTCTTGTCTGGCCCTCCTCTTCCCTGTCTTTTATACAGGTAACGAGTTCAACCAGTAAGAATTCCGGCTCTCACAGACCTGTTAGTTTTTCTTTAAGAAGCCCTCCTGTTCTCCACTCATTACCTGTATTAACTGCACCTGTTTGAACTCGTTACCTGTATAAAAGACACCTGTCCACACACTCAATCAAACAGACTCCAACCTCTCCACAACGGCCAAGACTAGAGAGCTGTGTAAGGACATCAGGGATAAAATTGTAGACCTGCACAAGGCTGGGATGGGCTACAGGACAATAGGCAAGCAGCTTGGTGAGAAGGCAACAACTGTTGGCGCAATTATTAGAAAATGGAAGAAGTTCAAGATGACGGTCAATCACCCTCGGTCTGGGGCTCCATGCAAGATCTCACCTCGTGGGGCATCAATGATCATGAGGAAGGTGAGGGATCAGCCCAGAACTACACAGCAGGACCTGGTCAATGACCTGAAGAGAGCAGGGACCACAGTCTCAAAGAAAACCATTAGTAACACACTACGCCGTCATGGATTAAAATCCTGAAAACACATGCAAGGTCCCCCTGCTCAAGCCAGCGCATGTCCAGGCCCGTCTGAAGTTTGCCAATGACCATCTGGATGATCCAGAGGAGGAATGGGAGAAGGTCATGTGGTCTGATGAGACAAAAATAGAGCTTTTTGGTCTAAACTCCACTCGCCGTGTTTGGAGGAAGAAGAAGGATGAGTACAACCTCAAGAACACCATCCCAACTGTGAAGCATGGAGGTGGAAACATCATTATTTGGGGATGCTTTTCTGCAAAGGGGACAGGACGACTGCACCGTATTGAGGGGAGGATGGATGGGGCCATGTATCGTGAGATCTTGGCCAACAACCTCCTTCCCTCAGTAAGAGCATTGAAGATGGGTCGTGGCTGGGTCTTCCAGCATGACAACGACCCGAAACACACAGCCAGGGCAACTAAGGAGTGGCTCCGTAAGAAGCATCTCAAGGTTTGGAGTGGCCTAGCCAGTCTCCAGACCTGAACCCAATAGAAAATCTTTGGAGGGAGCTGAAAGTCTGTATTGCCCAGCGACAGCCCCGAAACCTGAAGGATCTGGAGAAGGTCTATATGGAGGAGTGGGCCAAAATCCCTGCTGCAGTGTGTGCAAACCTGGTCAAGACCTACAGGAAACGTATGAAAAGGTTTCTGTACCAAATATTAAGTTCTGCTTTTCTGATGTATCAAATATTTATGTCATGCAATAAAATGCAAATTAATTACTTAAAAATCATACAATGTGATTTTCTGGTCCCTCACAGTTGAAATGTACCTATGATACAAATTACAGACCTCTACATGCTTTGTAAGTAGGAAACACTGCCGATTTTGCAGGTTATCAAATACTTGTTCTCCCTACTGTATATAAACCCTGGATTGCTGATGCTATGTATTGTGTGTGTGTGTGTGTGTGTGTGTGTGTGTGTGTGTGTGTGTGTGCGCACATGTGTGTGTAAAACTACTAACTACACTGAGTGTACAAAACATTAGGAACACCTGCTCTTTCCATGACATAGACTGACCAGGTGAATCCAGGTGAAAGCTATGATCCCTTATTGATGTCACCTGTTAAATCCACTTCAATCAGTCTAGATGAAGGGATTGCTAGTCCGTAGTAGGAGCAGTCCTCCATAGGAATAAACGGAATTCTACAGTATTAAATTAAGTGTGGACAGTAACACTAGTACTTTCAAAAAAATAATACTTTAAGGAAAATATTTTTTATTTTAGTTCACATAATTTAATTTAAAAGTATGCATAAAGGTGTCTGTAATAGAATAAACGTGGCAAAAACAAATAGACGTGAGTAAATGCATTTCTACAGCTTCCAAAATAAACATATATTACAACGGTGGGGGAGTTCCAAGATGGAGGCGCAGTGGCTTCAAAACAGCGCCCCCTGGCAGTCATCTACTGTAAATACATAGAAATCATTGGTTGAATCTCAGAACAGCTTCATTTTGTAGTTGGGTTGAGTCTCTCTTGTGCAAAGTGTAAGAATCTTAATTAGATGTTTCTTCCTTCTTGTTTGTTCTTCATCCAATTACATCCAGTGTTATTTATTGTGAACCAGTCATCCAGAAATGTAAAACATACCACTGTGAATTCACCAACATAGTATTAGGCTGACGCTTGATGGGTTGTCATTTCTCATTTCACTTTCCCTTACTGAACTCTCTTACCATTTTAATAAATTGTTCTGAACTGAATAACTGGTGTTTATTTACACACATTAGACTATGTGTTCAACTTTCAACTAGTTTTTTTCTTTGAGAAAATGACAAGCAATAGACAAAACCCAGAATGATAAAAGACAGGAACGATTTTTTGATATAGAAAGGACGGGCTATTACAGGAGAACAGAACCAAGTGATAGGAAGTTATGTGTCCGTCTTTTCAGCCCACATCCTCTTCCCCCTCCTCCTGGTACTGTTGGCACTCAGACACCAGGTCCTTCATGTTGCTCTCGGCCTCAGTGAACTCCAGCTCATCCATGCCCTCCCCGGTGACGGAACAAGGCTGTGAACTGCTCAGAGATGCGCTTGAACAGCTCCTGGATGGCTGTGCTGTTGCCGATGAAGGTGGCGGCCATCTTCAGCCCACGGGGGTGGGATGTCACAGACCGCGGTCTTGACGTTGTTGGGGATCCATTCCACGAAGTAGCTGCTAGTTCTTGTTCTGGACGTTCAGCATCTGCTTGTCCACCTCCGTGGACATGCGGCCACGGAAGATGGCGGCCACAGTGAGGTAGTCCTCTGTAGCTCAATTGGTAGAGCATGGCGCTTGTAACGCCAGGGTAGTGGGTTTCGATCCCCGGGACCACCCATAAGTAAACATGTATGCGCACATGACTATAAGTCGCTTTGGATAAAAGCGTCTGCTAAATGGCATATTATTATTATTATTATTATATTATTATATTATAGAGTGTGTGAGTCTTAGCATCAAACATCTGCTGGGTGAGCTCAGGGACAGTCAGGGCACGGTACAGCTGGCTGCCTCTGCTGGTGAGGGGGTGCAGGCGGGGGAAGGGGACCATGTTGACAGCTAGCTTACGCAGGGCAGCATTCAGCTGGCCAGGGAACCTCGAGCAGGTAGTGACTCCACTCATGGTGGCTGACACCAGGTGTGATTCAGATCACCGTATGTGGGGGGTGGTCAGCTTCAGGGAACGGAAGCAGATATCGTACAAGGCTTCATTGTCTATGCAATAGGTTTCATCTGTGTTCTCTACAAGCTGGTGAACTGAGAGGGTAGCATTATAAGGCTCAACAACAGTGTCTGATACTTTGGGAGAGGGCACCACGCTAAAGGTGTTCATGAATTCGGTCTGGGTATTCTTCACGGATTTTAGAGTTCCCCATGCCGGATTCTGTGTCTCCACCCAGGGAGTGAGTGAGTTGGAATCCCTGTAGACAGCCACAGCTCTCTGCCTCTTTCCTCACCTCTTCCAGAACAGTCCGTCAGCTCCGCTCCCTCTGTGTAGTGGCCTTTAGCTTAATTGTTACCAGCACCACTCTGCCCTGTGAGCAGAAAGCACACAACATGTTTATAAATGTTAGACATTTTCAATATTCATTTAGAGGTAGAGACCCCACATTAACAAGCATACGTACATTTCCCCCCCCCCCCAACTCAACTTAGCTAGTTGAAGTTATTTGTGTTGTATGACCTGAGTGATTAGGCTACACATTGAACATCTTTGACAGATGACACCCCCATGATATCTATGCTAGCAAGTAGTTAGCTAACGCTACAAAATCCAATTTCCCAAAGACAAAGTTATCTGGTATAAATATTTGTCCAAATGGTCCAGACCGAACTGCATCCAATAGGAGGAAGGTATGTCCCCAGAACTGGTGGATCCTGGTGGATCCTGGTGGATCCTGGTGGATCCCGGTGGATCCTGGTGGATCCCGGTGGATCCTGGTGGATCCCGGTGGATCCTGGTGGATCTGGAAACATATTTTCCTGGTATTGTTGGAACACAAATACAATAGAATCAACATCAGATACTCAAACTAAAAAGTTACGTTTAGTGAACTGCTGATGCAGTTTTATTGGTTGTGTGTTTTTACCCACCAGTTGCCTCATTGTAGTAGACATTTATCCTCTCCAGCTGAAGGTTGCTGTCCCCATGGTATGTCCCTGTTGGAGCTATTCCATGCTCATCACTAATCACCTCCCAAAACGAATAAAAAACGAATAAAAATCAGTTAGCTAGGACGGTGGCAACCTGAACAGACATAGCTACCTTACGTTAATCAACGTGGCGAACTTGGTAGCTAGCTAACGTTAGCTACCTGTGGTCAGTAGACTAGATAATGTTAGCTAGCAAGCTCAAGGTCAAACAACGTTAGCTAGCCTAGCTAACGTTAACCGTTAGCTAAGTTGACGTTAGCGCGGCCTTTAGCTAACACATTATTGAGCAAACAGCAGATAGCTAGCTAAATGTATAGCTAATCATCAACATAACCCACCTTGGCGCCGATCTGATTTCCACCCGTTTGGAGGTGAACAATTTCCCTCATTTTACTATTATGTGACGATAAATACTTAATATATTAAATAAAATATTTAATAAATGGTTGCTAAATCTATTAACCACCAAACCGATCAATGACTTTTCTCTAACTCCCCTTCATCTACACTGATTGAAGTGGATTTAACAAGTAACATCAATATGGGATCATAGCTTTCACCTGGATTCACCTGGTCAGTCTATGTCATGGAAAGAGCAGGTGTTCCTAATGTTTTGTACACTCAGTGTAGTTAGTAGTTTTACACACACACGTGTGCACACACACACACACACACACACACACACACACACACACACACACACACACACACACACACACACACACACACACACACACACACATTTTGAAGTTTTTGCTGCTACAGAATGAGAGTCCTAAAATCCATAGTAATCCATTGTCGGCTCCAGCTTCCTCAACAAAGCCCAATTTAAGACCCATTTCTTCAGTTTACTTTTCCAATCCAAGCCCTTTCGCCACATGGGAGCAGAGAGACAATGAATCAAAATGCAACACAAAAGAAGGGCAGAAAAACAAGTCAAAATGAGAAAAATGTTGTGTGAGAGAGAGAGTAGAGAGAGAGAGAGAGAGAGAGAGAGAGATGAGAGAGAGGATGAGAGGAAGAGAATGAGGACGAGCTAGAGAAGGAGAGAGATGAGAAGAGACGACTCCTCGATCCGCAACTAGTCACCGGGAGTGATCGTATTCTACGAGTGCCGCTTGTCTGCTTCTCTGCCTCTGAATCGAATAGCCTCTGTTTTGTCATTAAGATGACATTATGATTATGTTGTGTGGTGTGTTGTGTGGTGTGGTTTGTGTCTGTGTGTTGTGTGTGTGTTGTGGTTGTGTTGTGTGTGTTGTGTGTGTGTGGTGTGTGGTGTGTGTGGTGTGTGGTGTGTGTGGTGTGTGGTTGTGGTGTGTGGTGTGTGTGTTGTGTGTGTGGTGTGTTGGTGTGTGTGTGTGGTGTGTGGTGTGTTGGTTGTGTGTGTGTGTGTGTGTGGTGTGTGTGTGTGTGTTGTGTGTGTGTTTGTGGTTTGTTGTGTGTGTGGTGTTTGTGGTGTGGTGTTGTGTGTGTGTGTGTGTTGTGGTGTGTGTGTGTGTGTGTGTGGTGCGTGTGTGTGCGGTAGCCCTAAATGACTATCTCTCTGTCGTGAAAGTGTTTGTCCCAGGAAGCATAGCGGCGCTGTCCATCTTCCTCCTCTCTCTTCCTCTTATTGCCCGGCCCGGTGGGAACGTGAGGCACCTCTTTCTTTCTCTGCCTGCTGATTCAGCTTTTCCATCTCAACCAGGAGAAGGGAGAGCAGAATAATCTATCTAATCCCCAGGGAGAGGTCTGTCGGTCGGACTGGAAGAAAGAGACCAGACAATTTGAGAGATTGGTGTTTTTTTTCGATTCTGAGGCCGAGCATAAAAGGGGTGAATGAGATATTCCATCTGTCCAGTTCTGAAATGTCTGTCAGCGCCACGTCACATCTTTATGCTGAACTTCCACCAGCACATCATCTTTATGCCTTTACACAACAGTCCTGTCCTCTTGTACCTCTCCTTCTCTTTCTGTCTCTCTGTTACAGGGTGTTATGATGAGTTCCTGGTATTGAGAAGTTCAAGATGCAAGAATTTACTTAGACATTCTGTGGAGATTTTATTTACATTTTTACATTTTAGTCATTTTAGCAGACGCTCTTATCCAGAGCGACTTACAGTTAGTGAGTGCATACATTATTATTAATTTTTTTTCATACTGGCCCCCCGGGGGAATCGAACCCACAACCCTGGCGTTGTAAACGCCATGCTCTACCAACTGAGCTACATCCCTGCCGGCCATTCCCTCCCATACCCTGGACGACGCTGGGCCAATTGTGCGCCGCCCCATGGGTCTAGCTTTTATACCAAGTATTTATTGGATCGCGAGCTCGTGGGTTCATCTAACAAACGGACATGGCTTTGCCCTTCGTCAGTTGAACTAACTTGAACAAAGGAAACACTCTACCTTATATACCTTCTGTTACCATCTTCCTGGCATACATCTGGTAAGTCTCCATGGGCACTCCCTGTCTTTGATGTTCATCACTCTTTACCCCAAGTCACTATCCTGTCCATCAATCATGCTATCCTAAACATCACTAATCTACCTCGACATAAGGAATGTAGACTTCATGGCCCCAAACCACTCTAATGTATTTGTCCTCTTGCTCAGTTGTGCACCAGGGCCACTCCTCTTTCTATTCTGGTTAGAGACAGTTTGCGCTGTTCTGTGAAGGAAGTAGTACACAGCGTTGTACGAGATCTTCAGTTTCTTGGCAATTTCTCGCATGGAATAGCCTTCATTTCTCAGAACAAGAATAGACTGATGAGTTTCAGAAGAAAGTTTGTTGTTTCTGGCCATTTTGAGCCTGTAATAGAATCCACAATTGCTGATGCTCCAGATACTCAACTAGTCTCAAGAAGGACAGTTTTATTGCTTCTTTAATCTGCACAACAGTTTTCAGCTGTGCTAACATAATTGCAAAATGATTTTCTGATTATCAATTAGCCTTTTAAAATGATAAACTTGGATTAGCAAACACAACGTGCCATTGGAGCACAGGATTGATGGTTGCTGATAATGGGCCTCTGTACGCCTATGTAGATATTCCATATAATAATCTGCCGTTTCCAGCTACAATAGCCATTTACAACATTAACAATGTCTACACTGTATTTCTGATGAATTTGATGTTATTTTAATGGACAAAAAAAAAAGGTTTTTCTTTCGAAAATAAGGACATTTCTAAGTGACCCCAAACTTTTGAACGATAGTTTATATATTATTTATTTTATTTCTTATTATTTTAAATATTTACACCAACACTTCTACTTCCAGCTTATCCATACCATATAGATATTTCGGACACAGTATATTTTACATTAGTTCTCTTTTGTTTGTTTTTAGTCCCAGCCTTCAACTCCCATCTATCTCTGAAGACCATCCAGTTTTGGTCTCTAGCTGCCATATATTTTTCCAATGTGCTGTGATGTTTTACAAAAGTTCTGAAACGTTCTATTCTCATAGTTTCTACAGATCGTAAATTAAAGATAAAAATGTTTTGCTAAGAGTATTATTCTATTATTGATCGATTGACTGGGACTTTTCAAATCACACAGCAGTGCTATTTGTAGAGTTTGCTTCAAGTAATTGGTGCAATTTTTCAGCCATTCCTGAACCTGCAACCAAAAACAAGCTACATATGGACAGTACCAAAACAAGTGATCTAATGATTCTGTCTCTTCGCAGCAAAATCTGCAGAGCTGGGATGGTTGTATCCCCCGATATATATAACATTCGATTGGTTGCAAGAATTTTGTATAATCATTTACATTGGAAAAACTGTACGTTTTGAATCCGGCATTGTTTTGTGTATCAGTTCATAAACCATGTCAAATGTAATGTTATTTGTCACATACACGTGTTTAGCAGATGTTATTGCGGGTGTAGCAAAATGCTTGCAAAATGCTTGTGCTTCTAGCTCCGACAGTGCAGTAATATCTAACAAGTAATATCTAACAATTTCACAACATATACACAATACACACATATCAAAGTAAGGAATGGAATTAAGAATATATACATATATGGACATGTGTAGTAGTGTGATGTTGTTCCCCTAGATAATGCACCAAGCTGCACACAAGGACCAGTTCATGTAGGCCAGGTCAAGAGGGGATGTTAATAAGTTAATAATAATAATAATAATAATTCAATGTGTTTTCTTTATTTAATTACAGCTGCATAGCTAATGTTATTTTTTGGTGTACACATAAAAAAAAAAAAATCTATATTGTAAATACACCTGATTGTAAAAGTTTTGTATATTTTTGGTTTGGTCCATCGCGGGTTATCTGTACTTACGTACCCTCTTAGTGTTCTCTTTAGCCTGACCTTCAACTAGCCAGGTGCCCGAGAGCCGAGGCTGCACCAAGGGCTAACATATTGTGTGTTGTCTCTTCGTGTGCAGGTCGAATAAAAATGATCCAACCAGCAGACCTCCAGTTGTGGCAGTGTCCTAATTAAAAGTACACAACACAGAACCAACCACGAGCCAATGACAGAGCGGCATGAACTAAGATACAGTAGAATATTATAGAATACAGGATATACAGTGGGGAAAAAAAGTATTTAGTCAGCCACCAATTGTGCAAGTTCTCCCACTTAAAATGATGAGAGAGGCCTGTAATTTTCATCATAGGTACACGTCAACTATGACAGACAAAATGAGATTTTTTTTTCCAGAAGATCACATTGTAGGATTTTTAATGAATTTATTTGCAAATTATGATGGAAAATAAGTATTTGGTCAATAACAAAAGTTTCTCAATACTTTGTTATATACCCTTTGTTGGCAATGACACAGGTCAAAACGTTTTCTGTAAGTCTTCACAAGGTTTTCACACACTGTTGCTGGTATTTTGGATCATTCCTCCATGCAGATCTCCTCTAGAGCAGTGATGTTTTGGGGCTATCGCTGGGCAACACGGACTTTCAACTCCCTCCAAAGATTTTCTTTGGGGTTGAGATCTGGAGACTGGCTAGGCCACTCCAGGACCTTGAAATGCTTATTACGAAGCCACTCCTTCGTTGCCCGGGAGGTGTGTTTGGGATCATTGTCATGCTAAAAGTCATGCCCTTGCTGATGGAAGGAGGTTTTCACTCAAAATCTCACGATACATGGCCCCATTCATTCTTTCCTTTACACGGATCAGTCGTCCTGGTCCCTTTGCAGAAAAACAGCCCCAAAGCATGAAGTTTCCACCCCCATGCTTCACAGTAGGTATGGTGTTCTTTGGATGCAACTCAGCATTCTTTGTCCTCCAAACACGATGAGTTGAGTTTTTACAAAAAAGTTCTATTTTGGTTTCATCTGACCATATGACATTCTCCAAAACTTCAGACGGGCCTGGACATGTACTGGCTTAAGCAGGGGGACACGTCTGGCAATGCAGGATTTGAGTCCCTGGCGGAGTAGTGTGTTACTGATGGTAGGCTTTGTTACTTTGGTCCCAGCTCTCTGCAGGTCATTCACTAGGTCCCCCCGTGTGGTTCTGGGATTTTTGCTCACCGTTCTTGTGATCATTTTGACCCCACGGGGTGAGATCTTGCGTGGAGCCCCAGATCGAGGGAGATTATCAGTGGTCTTGTATGTCTTCCATTTCCTAATAATTGCTCCCACAGTTGATTTCTTCAAACCAAGCTGCTTACCTATTGCAGATTCAGTCTTCCCAGCCTGGTGCAGGTCTACAATTTTGTTTCTGGTGTCCTTTGACAGCTCTTTGGTCTTGACCATAGTGGAGTTTGGAGTGTGACTGTTTGAGGTTGTGGACAGGTGTCTTTTATACTGATAACAAGTTCAAACAGGTGCCATTAATACAGGTAATGAGTGGAGGACAGAGGAACAGAGGAGCCTCTTAAAGAATAAGTTACAGGTCTGTGAGAGCCAGAAATCTTGCTTGTTTGTAGGTGACCAAATACTTATTTTCCACCATAATTTGCAAATAAATTCATAAAAAATCCTACAATGTGATTTTCTGGATTTTTTTTCCTCAATTTGTCTGTCATAGTTGACGTGTACCTATGATGAAAATGACAGGCCTCTCTCATCTTTTTAAGTGGGAGAACTTGCACAATTGGTGGCTGACTAAATACTTTTTTTCCCCACTGTACATTTGAGATGAGTAATGCAAGATATGTAAACATTATTAAAGTGACTTGTGTTCCATTTCTTAAAGTGGCCAGTGATTTCAACAGGCAGCAGCAGCCTCTAATGTGCTAGTGATGGCTATTTTAACAGTCTGATGGCCTTGAGATAGAAGCTGTTTTTCAGTCTCTCGGTCCCAGCTTTGATGCACCTGTACTGACCTCGCCTTCTGGATGATAGCGGGGTGAACAGGCAGTGGCTCGGGTGATTGACGTCCTTGATTATCTTTTTGGCCTTCCTGTGACATCGGGTGCTGTAGGTAGGTGTCCTGGAGGGCGGGTAGTTTGCCCCTGGTAATGCGTTGGGCAGACCACACCACACAATACCCCATAATGACAAAGCGAAAACAGGTTTTAGCATATTTATTTTAAATAGAAAAAACAGAAATACCTTATTCACATAAGTATTCAGACCCTTTGCTATGAGACTCGAAATTGAGCTCAGGTGGAGTCCACCTGTGGTAAATTCAATCAATTGGTCATGATTTGGAAAGGCACAAAACTGTCTGTATAAGATCCTACGGTTGACAGTGCATGTCAGAGCAAAAACCAAGCCATGAGGTTGAAGGAATTGTCCGTAGAGCTCACAGGATTGTGACGAGGCACAGATCTGGGGAAGGGTACCAAAACATTTCTTCAGCACAGTGGCCTCCATCATTCTTAAATGGAAGAAGTTTGGAACCACCAAGACTCTTCCTAGAGCTGGCCGCCCGGCCAAACTGAGCAATCGAGAGAGAAGGGCCTTGGTCAGGGAGGTGACCAAGAACCCGATGGTCACTCTGTCAGAAATCCAGAGTTCCTCTGTGGAGATGGGAGAACCTTCCAGAAGGACAACCATCTCTGCAGCACTCCACCAATCAGGCCTTTATGGTAGAGTGGCCAGACGGAAGCCACTCCTCAGTAAAAGGCACATGACAGCCAGCTTGGAGTTTGCCAAAAGGCACCTAAAGGACTCTCAGACCATGAGAAACAAGATTCTCTGGTCTGATGAAACCAAGATTGAACTCTTTGGCCTGAATGCCAAGCGTCACGTCTGGAGGAAACCTGGCACAATCCCTACGGTGAAGCATGGTGGTGGCAGCATCATGCTGTGGGGATGTTTTTCAGCAGCAGGGACTGGGAGACTAGTCAGGATCGAGGGAAAGATGAATGGAGCAAAGTACAGAGAGATCCTTGATGAAAGACTGCTCCGGAGCGCTCAGGACCTCAGACTGGGGCGAAGGTTCACCTTCCAACAGGACAACGACCCTAAGCACACAGCCAAGACAACGCAGGAGTGGCTTCGGGACAAGTCTCTGAATGTCCTTGAGTGGCCCAGCCAGAGCCCGGACTTGAACCCGATCGAACATGTCTGGAGAGACCTGAAAATAGCTGTGCAGCGACGCTCCACATCCAACCTGACAGAGCTTGAGAGGGTCTGCAGAGAAGAATGGGAGAAACTCCCCAAATACAGGTGTGCCAAGTTTGTAGCGTCATACCCAAGAAGACTCGAGGCTGTAATCGCTGCCAAAGGTGCTTCAACAAAGTACTGAGTAAAGGGTCTGAATACTTATGTAAATGTGATATTTCCGTTGTTTAGTTTTTATACATTTCCTAAAATTCCTATAAACCTGTTTTGGCTTTGTCATTATGGGGTGTTGTGTGTAGATTGATCAGGAAAATGTTTTATTTAATCCATTGTAGAGTAAGGCTGTAATGTAACAAAATGTGGAAAAAGTCAAGGGGTCTGAATACTTTCCGAATGCACTGTACTTACAGGCCCAGGAGAGGGGGCCCCACCTCAGGACCAGGAGAGGGGGCCCCACCTCAGGACCAGGAGAGGGGGCCCCACCTCAGTATACAGACAGGACCAGGAGAGGGGGCCCCACCTCAGTATACAGACAGGACCAGGAGAGGGGGCCCCACCTCAGTATACAGACAGGACCAGGAGAGGGGGCCCCACCTCAGTATACAGGACCAGGAGAGGGGGCCCCACCTCAGGACCAGGAGAGGGGGCCCCACCTCAGTATACAGACAGGACCAGGAGAGGGGGCCCCACCTCAGTATACAGGACCAGGAGAGGGGGCCCCACCTCAGGACCAGGAGAGGGGGCCCCACCTCAGGACCAGGAGAGGGGGCCCCACCTCAGTATACAGACAGGACCAGGAGAGGGGGCCCCACCTCAGTATACAGGACCAGGAGAGGGGGCCCCACCTCAGTATACAGACAGGACCAGGAGAGGGGGCCCCACCTCAGGACCAGGAGAGGGGGCCCCACCTCAGGACCAGGAGAGAGGGTGTATATTGGGCCCCCTCCACAGTATAGATACAGGACCAGGAGAGGGGGCCCCACCTCAGTATAGATACAGGACCAGGAGAGGGGGCCCCACCTCAGTATACAGACAGGACCAGGAGAGGGGGCCCCACCTCAGTATACAGACAGGACCAGGAGAGGGGGCCCCACCTCAGGACCAGGAGAGGGGGCCCCACCTAAGTATACAGACAGGACCAGGAGAGGGGGCCCCACCTCAGTATACAGACAGGACCAGGAGAGGGGGCCCCACCTCAGGACCAGGAGAGGGGGCCCCACCTCAGTATACATACAGGACCAGGAGAGGGGGCCCCACCTCAGTATACAGACAGGACCAGGAGAGGGGGCCCCACCTCAGGACCAGGAGAGGGGGCCCCACCTCAGTATACATACAGGACCAGGAGAGGGGGCCCCACCTCAGTATACAGACAGGACCAGGAGAGGGGGCCCCACCTCAGTATACAGACAGGACCAGGAGAGGGGGCCCCACCTCAGTATACAGACAGGACCAGGAGAGGGGTCCCCACCTCAGTATAGATACAGGACCAGGAGAGGGGGCGTGGGCTGGACTGGCAATAGAACCCTGCTTCAGCCCTCCCCTCCCTCTGGATCAGAATATCATTATATGGACCGCGGGACCTGATCCAGATGCTTTGTGAAAAAAGGCCCAGACCTTAGACATTTGCACTGCTTGACACCTTGTGATCAATAAAGAGGGATAAGAGGAGTGCAGGAATGAAAGGCCCAGACAGCGTTCCAATTGACACCCTATTCCCTACATAGTGCACTACTATGACCATCGCCTGGTCAAATATAATGCATTTTATAGGTAATAGGGTACCAATTGGAACGCAACCCAGTCTGACAACCCCTCCTATCCTATTGGCTATTCTCCTTGTCATCATGGAGACAGGACTCTGAATCTGTCCAGATCAACATCTCCACTCTCCTCACAACAGGCCACTTTCTATTTAGAAATCTCATCTAATATAACCCATGTTACCTCATGTTTCTTCCCCTCAATAACACATAGCACCGTTTGTGTGCTTGTGTGTGTGTGTGTGTGTAGGCGCCTGTGTGTGTCTGTGTCCCTGCCTGCCTGCATACTGTATGTCTTAGTGGTTCAGGTTTTCTCTAAATGTCCCCTGCAACTGATGACTTAGATGTGAACTTGAAAGTCCCATAGAGTCCCCCATAGAGTCCTCTATAGTCCCCCATAGAGTCCCATAGAGTCCCCATAGAGTCCCCATTGAGTCCCCCATAGAGTCCTCTATAGTCCCCCATAGAGTCCCATAGAGTCCCCCATAGAGTCCCCCATAGAGTCCCCTATAGTCCCCCATAGAGTCCCCTATAGAGTCCCCCATAGAGTCCTCCATAGAGTCCCCCATAGAGTCCCATATAGTCCCCTATAGTCCCCCATAGAGTCCCCCATAGAGTCCCCCATAGAGTCCCCCATAGAGTCCCGTAGAGTCCCCCATATAGTCCTCTATAGTCCCCTATAGCGTCCCCCATAGAGTCCCCCATAGAGTCCCCGATAGAGTCCTCTATAGTCCCCTATAGCGTCCCATAGAGTCCCCCATAGAGTCCCCCATAGAGTCCCCCATAGAGTCCCCTATAGCGTCCCATAGAGTCCCCCATAGTCCCCCATAGAGTCCCCCATAGAGTCCCCTATAGTCCCCTATAGAGTCCCCCATAGAGTCCCGTAGAGTCCCCCATAGCGTCCCATAGAGTCCTCCCTATAGTCCCCTATAGCATCCCATAGAGTCCCCCATAGAGTCCCCCATAGAGTCCCCCATAGAGTCCCGTAGAGTCCCCCATAGAGTCCTCTATAGTCCCCTATAGCGTCCCCCATAGTCCCCCATAGAGTCCCCCATAAAGTCCCCCATAGAGTCCTCTATAGTCCCCTATAGCGTCCCATAGAGTCCCCCATAGAGTCCCGCATAGAGTCCCCCATAGAGTCCTCTATAGTCCCCTATAGCGTCCCATAGAGTCCCCCACAGAGTCCCCCATAGAGTCCCCCATAGCGTCCCGCATAGAGTCCCCCAGAGAGTCCCCTATAGTCCCCCATAGCGTCCCATAGAGTCCCCCATAGAGTCCCCCATAGAGTCCCCCATAGCGTCCCCCATAGCGTCCCACAGAGTCCCCCATAGCATCCCACATAGAGTCCCCCATAGCGTCCCCCATAGAGTCCCCCATAGCGTCCCATAGAGTCCCCCATAGCATCCCATAGAGTCCCCCATAGAGTCCCCCATAGCGTCCCACAGAGTCCCCCATAGCGTCCCATAGAGTCCCCCATAGTGTCCCACAGAGTCCCCCATAGCGTCCCATAGAGTCCCCCATAGAGTCCCCCATAGAGTCCCCCATATCGTCCCATAGAGTCCCCCATAGAGTCCTCTATAGTCCCCTATAGCGTCCCCCATAGTCCCCCATAGAGTCCCCCATAAAGTCCCCCATTGAGTCCTCTATAGTCCCCTATAGCGTCCCATAGAGTCCCCCATAGAGTCCCGCATAGAGTCCCCCATAGAGTCCTCTATAGTCCCCTATAGCGTCCCATAGAGTCCCCCATAGAGTCCCCCATAGCGTCCCGCATAGAGTCCCCCAGAGAGTCCCCTATAGTCCCCCATAGCGTCCCATAGAGTCCCCCATAGAGTCCCCCATAGAGTCTCCCATAGAGTCCCCCATAGCGTCCCCCATAGAGTCCCCCATAGCGTCCCACAGAGTCCCCCATAGCGTCCCACATAGAGTCCCCCATAGCGTCCCCCATAGAGTCCCCCATAGCGTCCCATAGAGTCCCCCATAGCATCCCATAGAGTCCCCCATAGAGTCCCCCATAGCGTCCCACAGAGTCCCCCATAGCGTCCCCCATAGAGTCCACCATAGAGTCCCCCATAGAGTCCCCCATAGCGTCCCACAGAGTCCCCCATAGCGTCCCATAGAGTCCCCCATAGAGTCCCCCATAGAGTCCCCCATAGAGTCCCCCATATCGTCCCATAGAGTCCCCCATAGAGTCCCCCATAGCGTCCCACAGAGTCCCCCATAGCGTCCCATAGAGTCCCCCATAGAGTCCCCCATAGAGTCCCCCATATCGTCCCATAGAGTCCCCCATAGAGTCCCCTATAGTCCCCCATAGCGTCCCATGGAGTCCCATAAAAGGTATGTGGCGGGGCAGTGGGAAGGATATGTGTGTTTCAGGGAGAGATGATTAGATCTCTGGCAGCCTGCTAGCCCTGGCCCAGGCACAATGGGTCTCACTCTGGAGCTGATGACCTGTCCCCAACCCCACAGCAACTACACACTGATACTCGCCCCAGCATCGCTTACTGAGCCAGCCTGATACTCCCCCAGCATCGCTTACTGAGCCAGCCTGATACTCCCCCAGCATCGCTTACTGAGCCAGCCTGATACTCCCCCAGCATCGCTTACTGAGCCAGCCTGATACTCCCCCAGCATCGCTTACTGAGCCAGCCTGATACTCCCCCAGCATCGCTTACTGAGCCAGCCTGATACTCCCCCAGCATCGCTTACTGAGCCAGCTGATACTCTCCCATCATCGCTTACTGAGCCAGCCTGATATCCCCAGCATGATTAATGAGCCAGCCGGATATCTAGCATGTTTTACGGGCAGCTGATATCCCCCATCGCAGAGCAGCTGATATCCCCAGCATCGCTACTGAGCCCAGCCTGAACAATCCCGGGCATGCTACGGGGCCAGCTGATACTCCCCAGCACGCTATGAGCCAGCCTGATACTCCTCAGCATGCTGACTAGTGCAGCCTGAACCCCAGCATCGCTTACTGAGCAGCTGATACTCCCCAGCATCGCTTACTGAGCAGCCTGATACTCCCCAGAATCGATTACTGAGCCAGCCGGTAGTACTCTCCGAGCATCGTTTACTGAGCCAGCTGATACTCCCACAGCAGCTATGAGCCAGCCTGATACTCTCAGCCGCATTACGAGCAAGCTGATACTCCCAGCATCGCTTACGAGCCAGCTGATACTCCCCAGCATCGTACTGAGCCAGCTGATATCCTCCCAGCATCGCTATGAGCAGCCTGATACTCCCCCAGCACGTACTGAGCCAGCCTGATACTCCTACTCCAGCATCGTACAATTAGCTATATACACACACGGGGAGGAGAGAAGGAGAGAGGGAGAGAGAGCGATGGAAAGAGAGAGATCATAGTGATGATGCCCTACAGGGGGGCAGTAGATCATAGTGATGATGCCCTACAGGGGGCAGTAGATCATAGAGATGATGACCTACAGGGGGGCAGTAGATCATAGTGATGATGCCCTACAGGGGGCAGTAGATCATAGTGATGATGCCCTACAGGGGGGCAGTAGATCATAGTGATGATGCCCACAGGGGGCAGTAGATCATAGTGATGATGCCCTCAGGGGGCAATAGATCATAGTGATGATGCCTACAGGGGGCAGTAGATCATAGTGATGATGCCCTACAGGGGGCATAGATCATAGTGATGATGCCCTACAGGGGGCAGTAGATCATAGTGATGATGCCCTACAGGGGGCAGTAGATCATAGTGATGATGCCCTACAGGGGGCAGTAGATCATAGTGATGATGCCCTACAGGGGGGCAGTTAGATCATAGTGATGATGCCCTACAGGGGGCAGTAGATCATAGTGATGATGCCCTACAGGGGGCAGTAGATCATAGTGATGATGCCCTACAGGGGGCAGTAGATCATAGTGATGATGCCCTACAGGGGGCAGTAGATCATAGTGATGATGCCCTACAGGGGGCAGTAGATCATAGTGATGATGCCCTACAGGGGGGCAGTAGATCATAGTGATGATGCCCTACAGGGGGGCAGTAGATCATAGTGATGATGCCCTACAGGGGGCAGTAGATCATAGTGATGATGCCCTACAGGGGGCAGTAGATCATAGTGATGATGCCCTACAGGGGGCAGTAGATCATAGTGATGATGCCCTACAGGGGGGGGAGCCTACAGGGGCAGTAGATCATAGTGATGATTGCCCTACAGGGGGCAGTAGATCTAGTGATGATGCCCTACAGGGGGCAGTAGATCATAGTGATGATGCCCTACAGGGGGGCAGTAGATCATAGTGATGATGCCCTACAGGGGGCAGTAGATCATAGTGATGATGCCCTACAGGGGGGGCAGTAGATCATAGTGATGATGCCCTACAGGGGCAGTAGATCATAGTGATGATGCCCTACAGGGGGGCAGTAGATCATAGTGATGATGCCCACAGGGGGCAGTAGATCATAGTGATGATGCCCTACAGGGGGCAGTAGATCATAGTGATGATGCCCTACAGGGGGGGCAGTAGATCATAGTGATGATGCCCTACAGGGGGGCAGTAGATCATAGTGATGATGCCCTACAGGGGGCAGTAGATCATAGTGATGATGCCTACAGGGGGCAGTAGATCATAGTGATGATGCCCTACAGGGGGCATAGATCATAGTGATGATGCCCTACAGGGGGCAGTAGATCATAGTGATGATGCCCTACAGGGGGGCAGTAGATCATAGTGATGATGCCCTACAGGGGGCAGTAGATCATAGTGATGATGCCCTACAGGGGGCAGTAGATCATAGTGATGATGCCCTACAGGGGGCAGTAGATCATAGTGATGATGCCCTACAGGGGGCAGTAGATCATAGTGATGATGCCCTACAGGGGGCAGTAGATCATAGTGATGATGCCCTACAGGGGGTCAGTAGATCATAGTGATGATGCCCTACAGGGGGGCAGTAGATCATAGTGATGATGCCCGTACGGGGGGCAGTAGATCATAGTGATGATGGCCCTACAGGGGGGCAGTAGATCATAGTGATGATGCCCTACAGGGGCAGTAGATCATAGTGATGATGCCCTACAGGGGGGCAGTAGATCATAGTGATGATGCCCTACAGGGGGCAGTAGATCATAGTGATGATGCCCTACAGGGGGCAGTAGATCATAGTGATGATGGCCTACAGGGGGGCAGTAGATCATAGTGATGATGCCCTACAGGGGGGCAGTAGATCATAGTGATGATGCCCTACAGGGGGCAGTAGATCATAGTGATGATGCCCTACAGGGGGCAGTAGATCATAGTGATGATGCCCTACAGGGGGGCAGTAGATCATAGTGATGATGCCCTACAGGGGGCAGTAAGATCATAGTGATGATGCCCTACAGGGGGCAAGTAGATTCATAGTGATGATGCCCTACAGGGGGCAGTAGATCATAGTGATGATGCCCTACAGGGGGCAGTAGATCATAGATGATGCCCTACAGGGGGGCAGTAGATCATAGTGATGATGCCCTACAGGGGGCAGTAGATCATAGTGATGATGCCCTACAGGGGGGCAGTAGATCATAGTGATGATGCCCTACAGGGGGCAGTAGATCATAGTGATGATGCCCTACAGGGGGCAGTAGATCATAGTGATGATGCCCTACAGGGGGCAGTAGATCATAGTGATGATGCCCTACAGGGGGCAGTAGATCATAGTGATGATGCCCTACAGGGGGGCAGTAGATCATAGTGATGATGCCCTACAGGGGGCAGTAGATCATAGTGATGATGCCCTACAGGGGGCAGTAGATCATAGTGATGATGCCCTACAGGGGGCAGTAGATCATAGTGATGATGCCCTACAGGGGGGCAGTAGATCATAGTGATGATGCCCTACAGGGGGGCAGTAGATCATAGTGATGATGCCCTACAGGGGGCAGTAGATCATAGTGATGATGCCCTACAGGGGGCAGTAGATCATAGTGATGATGCCCTACAGGGGGGCAGTAGATCATAGTGATGATGCCCTACAGGGGGGCAGTAGATCATAGTGATGATGCCCTACAGGGTGCAGTAGATCATAGTGATGAATGCCCTACAGGGGGGCAGTTAGATCATAGTGATGATGCCCTACAGGGGTGTGCAGTAGATCATAGTGATGATGCCCCTACAGGGGGGCAGTAGATCATAGTGATGATGCCCTACAGGGGGCAGTAGATCATAGTGATGATGCCCTACAGGGGGCAGTAGATCATAGTGATGATGCCCTACAGGGGGCAGTAGATCATAGTGATGAGCCCTACAGGGGGGCAGTAGATCATAGTGATGATGCCTACAGGGGGCAGTAGATCATAGTGATGATGCCCTACAGGGGGCAGTAGATCATAGTGATGATGCCCTACAGGGGGCAGTAGATCATAGTGATGATGCCCTACAGGGTGGGGGCAGTAGATCATAGTGATGATGCCCTACAGGGGGCAGTAGATCATAGTGATGATGCCCTACAGGGGGCAGTAGATCATAGTGATGATGCCCTACAGGGGGCAGTAGATCATAGTGATGATGCCCTACAGGGGGGCAGTAGATCATAGTGATGATGCCCTACAGGGGGCAGTAGATCATAGTGATGATGCCCTACAGGGGGCAGTAGATCATAGTGATGATGCCCTACAGGGGGCAGTAGATCATAGTATGATGCCCTACAGGGGGCAGAGATCATAGTGATGATGCCCTACAGGGGGCAGTAGATCATAGTGATGATGCCCCTACAGGGGGCAGTAGATCATAGTGATGATGCCCTACAGGGGGGCAGTAGATCATAGTGATGATGCCCTACAGGGGGCAGTAGATCATAGTGATGATGCCCTACAGGGGGCAGTAGATCATAGTGATGATGCCCTACAGGGGGCAGTAGATCATAGTGATGATGCCCTACAGGGGGGCAGTAGATCATAGTGATGATGCCCTACAGGGGAGCAGTAGATCATAGTGATGATGCCCTACAGGGGGGCAGTAGATCATAGTGATGATGCCCTACAGGGGTACAGTAGATCATAGTGATGATGCCCTACAGGGGGGCAGTAGATCATAGTGATGATGACCTACAGGGGGGGGGGCAGTAGATCATAGTGATGATGACCTAAAAAGGGGGGCAGTTAGATCATAGAAGTGAGTCCCTACAGGGGGGGCAGTAGATCATAGTGATGATGCCCTACAGGGGGCAGTAGATCATAGTGATGATGCCCTACAGGGGGCAGTAGATCATAGTGAGAGACAGACCAATGACTAAACTGTACATTACAGAGTAGATGATAGAGACATAGAGGAGAATCTGCTTCTGTAGCTGGGTGGTGTCGTTCTACTGGGACTAGTCTCACAGCTCAGTAAATAACATGCAATGTTATTCTGTTCTACAGTTTTTATGTTCTATTCTATATGAATAATGTAGAACATGATGACAGACAGAATGCCAGGTCATTGCTGTATTGCTCCAGTTTGCTAATTGCTGTGTAGTTGTCTACTGCTGCCTGCTGCCTTCTGCTGAACAGTCTCTTCCTGTAGTTGTTGTCTACTGCTGCCTTCTGCTAAACAGTCTCTTCCTGTAGTTGTTGTCTACTGCTGCCTTCTGCTAAACAGTCTCTTCTGTAGTGGTTGTCTACTGCTGCCTTCTGCTAAACAGTCTCTTCCTGTAGTTGTTGTTACTGCAGCCTTCTGCTAAACAGTCTCTTCCTGTAGTTGTTGGTCTATAGCTGCCTGCTGCTAAACCAGTCTCTTCCTGTAGTTGTTGTCTACTGCTGCCTGCTGCCTAAAACAGTCTCTTCCTGTAGTTGTTGTCTACTGCTGCCTTTGCTAAACACTCTTCCTGTAGTTGTTGTCTACTGCTGCCTTCGGCTAAACAGTCTCTTTCCTGTAGTTGTTGTCTACAGCTGCCTGCTGCTAAACCAGGTCTCTTCCTTTAGTTGTTGTCTATTGCTGCCTTCTGCTAAACAGTCTCTTCCTGTAGTTGTTGTCTACTGCTGCCTTCTGCTAAACAGTCTCTTCCTGTAGTTGTTGTCTACAGTGCCTCTGCTAAACAGTCTCTTCCTGTAGTTGTTGTCTACTGCTGCCTTCTGCTAAACAGTATCTTCCTGTAGTTGTTGTCTACTGCTGCCTTCTGCTAACACAGTCTCTTCCTGTAGTTGTTTGTCTACTGCTGCCTTCTGCTAAACAGTCTCTTCCTGTAGTTGTTTGTCTACTGCTGCCTACTGCTAAACAGTCTCTTCATGTAGTGTTGTCTACTGCTGCCTTGATGCTAAACAGTATCTTCCTGTAGTTGTTGTCTACTGCTGCCTTCTGCTGAAACAGTCTCTTCCTGTAGTTGTTGTCTACTGCTGCCTTCTGCTAAACAGTATCTTCCTGTAGTTGTTGTCTACTGCTGCCTTCTGCTAAACAGTCTCTTCCTGTAGTGTTGTCTACTGCTGCCTTCTGCTAAACAGTCTCTCCTGTAGTTGTTGTCTACTGCTGCCTTCTGCTAAACAGTATCTTCCCGTAGTTGTTGTCTACGCTGCCTGAGCTAAACAGTCTCTTCCTGTAGTTGTTGTCTACTGCTGCCTTCGCTAAACAGTCTCTTCCTGTAGTGTTGTCTACAGCTGCCTTCTGCTAAACAGTCTCTTCCTGTAGTTGTTGTCTACTGCTTCCTTCTGCTAAACAGTATCTTCCTGTAGTTGTTGTCTACTGCTGCCTTCTGCTAAACAGTCTCTTCCTGTAGTTGTTGTCTACTGCTGCCTTCTGCTAAACAGTCTCTTCCTGTAGTTGTTGTCTACTGCTGCCTACTGCTAAACAGTCTCTTCCTGTAGTTGTTGTCTACTGCTGCCTGATGCTAAACAGTCTCTTCCTGTAGTTGTTGTCTACTGCTGCCTTCTGCTAAACAGTCTCTTCCTGTAGTTGTTGTCTACTGCTGCCTCTGCTAAACAGTCTCTTCCTGTAGTTGTTGTCTACTGCTGCCTTCTGCTAAACAGTATCTTCCTGTAGTTGTTGTCTACTGCTGCCTTCTGCTAAACAGTCTCTTCCTGTAGTTGTTGTCTACTGCTGCCTTCTGCTAAACAGTATCTTCCTGTAGTTGTTGTCTACAGCTGCCTGCTGCTAAACAGTCTCTTCCTGTAGTTGTTGTCTACTGCTGCCTTCTGCTAAACAGTATCTTCCTGTAGTTGTTGTCTACTGCTGCCTTCTGCTAAACAGTCTCTTCCTGTAGTTGTTGTCTACTGCTGCCTTCTGCTAAACAGTCTCTTCCTGTAGTTGTTGTCTACTGCTGCCTTCTGCTAAACAGTCTCTTCCTGTAGTTGTTGTCTACTGCTGCCTTCTGCTAAACAGTCTCTTCCTGTAGTTGTTGTCTACTGCTGCCTTCTGCTAAACAGTATCTTCCTGTAGTTGTTGTCTACTGCTGCCTTCTGCTAAACAGTCTCTTCCTGTAGTTGTTGTCTACTGCTGCCTTCTGCTAAACAGTATCTTCCTGTAGTTGTTGTCTACAGCTGCCTGCTGCTAAACAGTCTCTTCCTGTAGTTGTTGTCTACTGCTGCCTTCTGCTAAACAGTATCTTCCTGTAGTTGTTGTCTACTGCTGCCTTCTGCTAAACAGTCTCTTCCTGTAGTTTGTTGTCTACTGCTGCCTTCTGCTAAACAGTCTCTTCCTGTAGTTGTTGTCTACTGCTGCCTTCTGCTAAACAGTCTCTTCCTGTAGTTGTTTGTCTACAGCTGCCTGATGCTAAACAGTCTCTTCCTGTAGTTATTGTTACTGCTGCTGCCTGCTGCTAAAACAGTCTCTTCCTGTAGTTGTTGTCTACTGCTGCCTGCTGCTAAACAGTCCTCTTCCTGTAGTTGTTGTCTACTGCTGCCTTCTGCTAAACAGTCTCTTCCTGTAGTTGTTGTCTACTGCTGCCTTCTGCTAAACAGTCTCTTCCTGTAGTTGTTGTCTACTGCTGCCTTCTGCTAAACAGTCTCTTCCTGTAGTTGTTGTCTACTGCTGCCTGCTGCTAAACAGTCTCTTCCTGTAGTTGTTGTCTACTGCTGCCTGATGCTAAACAGTCTCTTCCTGTAGTTGTTGTCTACTGCTGCCTTCTGCTAAACAGTCTCTTCCTGTAGTTGTTGTCTACAGCTGCCTGCTGCTAAACAGTCTCTTCCTGTAGTTGTTGTCTACTGCTGCCTTCTGCTAAACAGTCTCTTCCTGTAGTTGTTGTCTACTGCTGCCTTCTGCTAAACAGTCTCTTCCTGTATTTGTTGTCTACAGCTGCCTTCTGCTAAACAGTCTCTTCTGTAGTTGTTGTCTACTGCTGCCTTCTGCTAAACAGTCTCTTCCTGTAGTTGTTGTTACTGCTGCCTTCTGCTAAACAGTCTCTTCCTGTAGTTGTTGTCTACTGCTGCCTTCTGCTAAACAGTCTCTTCCTGTAGTTGTTGTCTACTGCTGCCTACTGCTAAACAGTTCTTCATGTAGTTTTGTCTACTGCTCCCTTTCTGCTAAACAGTCTCTTCCTGTAGTTGTTGTCTACTGCTGCCTCTGCTAAAAGTCTCTTCCTGTAGTTTGTTGTCTACTGCTGCCTTCTGCTAAACAGTCTCTTCCTGTAGTTGTTGTCTACTGCTGCCTTCTGCTAAACAGTCTCTTCCTGTAGTTGTTGTCTACTGCTGCCTTCTGCTAAACAGTCTCTTCCTGTAGTTGTTGTCTACTGCTGCCTTCTGCTAAACAGTCTCTTCCTGTAGTTGTTGTCTACTGCTGCCTTCTGCTAAACAGTCTCTTCCTGTAGTTGTTGTCTACTGCTGCCTTCTGCTAAACAGTCTCTTCCTGTAGTTGTTTGTCTACTGCTGCCTTCTGCTAAACAGTCTCTTCCTGTAGTTGTTGTCTACTGCTGCCTTCTGCTAAACAGTATCTTCCTGTAGTTGTTGTCTACTGCTGGCCTGATGCTAAACAGTCTCTTCCTGTAGTTGTTGTCTACTGCTGCCTTCTGCTGAAACAGTCTCTTCCTGTAGTTGTTTGTCTACTGCTTGCTGCCTTCTGCTAAACAGTCTCTTCCTGTAGTTGTTGTTCTACTGCTGCCTTCTGCTAAACAGTCTCTTCCTGTAGTTGTTGTCTACTGCTGCCTTCTGCTAAACAGTCTCTTCCTGTAGTTTGTTGTCTACTGCTGCCTTCTGCTAAACAGTCTCTTCCTGTAGTTGTTGTCTACTGCTGCCTTCTGCTAAACAGTCTCTTCCTGTAGTTGTTGTCTACTGCTGCCTTCTGCTAAACAGTCTCTTCCTGTAGTTGTTGTCTACTGCTGCCTTCTGCTAAACAGTCTCTCCTGTAGTTGTTGTCTACTGCTGCCTTCTGCTAAACAGTCTCTTCCTGTAGTTGTTGTCTACTGCTGCCTTCTGCTAAAACCAGTCTCTTCCTGTAGTTGTTGTCCTAACTGCTGCCTTCTGCTAAACAGTCTCTTCCTGTAGTTGTTGTCTACAGCTGCCTGATGCTAAACAGTCCTCTTCCTGTAGTTATTGTTCTACTGCTGCCTGCTGCTAAACAGTCTCTTCCTGTAGTTGTTGTCTACTGCTGCCTGCTGCTAAACAGTCTCTTCCTGTAGTTGTTGTCTACTGCTGCCTGCTGCTAAACAGTCTCTTCCTGTAGTTGTTGTCTACTGCTGCCTTCTGCTAAACAGTCTCTTCCTGTAGTTGTTGTCTACTGCTGCCTTCTGCTAAACAGTCTCTTCCTGTAGTTGTTGTCTACAGCTGCCTGATGCTAAACAGTCTCTTCCTGTAGTTATTGTCTACTGCTGCCTGCTGCTAAACAGTCTCTTCCTGTAGTTGTTGTCTACTGCTGCCTGCTGCTAAACAGTCTCTTCCTGTAGTTGTTGTCTACTGCTGCCTTCTGCTAAACAGTCTCTTCCTGTAGTTGTTGTCTACTGCTGCCTTCTGCTAAACAGTCTCTTCCTGTAGTTGTTGTGTAAGAACACAAAGACATGATCAGAAACCAGAATGGTCATGTTTTGGGTACTCTTAATGCTGTGTCCCAAATGGGCCCCTATTCCCCGTTTAGTGCACTACTTTGCCATAGCTGTGGTCAAAAGCAGTGCACTTTTTAGAGAACATGGTGCCATTTGGGAGACACACCTACACTCACACCTGTGTGAGGTCATTCGCTGGCAGCCAACTCCCTTTTGAGCTGCTGATAAATTGTCTGTAAAATATTGTATTATAAAGCCCTCTTGGTCCCGGTCTAAAGTAATTCACTAGAAAGGGTATATGGTGCTGTTTGGGACTCAGCCTAAAACTGAAAAACTTCAGTTGTTAAACTAAACAACTGGCAGAGCATATGGAGGGGACCGAGACAGTGCTTTCCTTCTCTCTAGTCTCTGTTTATCTTTGTGGGTGTGTATGTGTTTATCTCTCTTGGTGTGTGTGTGTGGGTGTGTGTGTGTGTGTGGGTGTGGGGAGTTTAGACTAATTAACTGTGTTCTCAGTCTTCACAGCAGAGGGAGTGACGGACTGGGACCCCCGTTTCAATCAACTATGAGCACGGTTTTTACTCCAACGAAACACACACACACACACACACACACACACACACACACACACACTACCTCCTCCCTCCCCCAGACACATCTGTTCTCCATCTCCCTGGTGGTATTAAAAGCACTGTTTGTGCCTTGGGTAGACTACCAGCATTTAACAGGTAAACAATCTGAATAGATTTACCCTGTCTAGCTGTAGAGATAACTTTCTAGAGGATGTTTTGAATTAGCCAGATATGAGGTAATCTGTAATCTGATATTTGACAGTCATTGGTTTAGGTTGAGAGATCAGGTCAATCTGACGGACATTATACCAGTATTATTCTCTGTTGCAGGGTAGAATTCACCGTCAGTCAACATGTCTGTCCCACATGGCACCCTATCCCCTATGTAGTGCACTATGGGCCCTGGTCAAAAGTAGTGCACTATATAGGGAATAGGGTGCCATTATCTGGTCTAAAGTAGTGCACTATATAGGGAATAGGGTGCCATTCTCTGGTCTAAAGTAGTGCACTATATAGGGAATAGGGTGCCATTCTCTGGTCTAAAGTAGTGCACTATATAGGGAATAGGGTGCCATTTCAGACTCAGTCAACATGTCTCCCTGGTGAAGATGGTCACTGTACATTATCCCTGCAGTCTTCCTTTGTGCTGATCGGGAGATGTTACTGTGAGGCTTTGTGTCAGGTGAGTGTGTGTGTGTGCGTGTGTGCATGTGCACGCTTGCGTGTGTGTCTGTATGTGTGCGTGCGTGCCTGCGTCTGTGCTTGTGTGTGTGTGTGTGTGTACGTGTGTGCGTGCATGTGTGTCAAATCAAATGAATCAAATCAATTTGTATTTGTCACATGCGTCGTAAACAACAGGTGTAGACTAACAGTGAAATGTTAACTTACCGGTCCTGTTCCAACAATGCAGAGTTAAAGATAAAATGGAAATAGTGACACGAGGAATAAATACACAGTGAATAACGAATAACTATAACGAGGAAAACTAACATGGCTATATACAGGAAGTAGAAAATAACATGGCTATATACAGGAAGTAGAAAATAACATGGCTATATACAGGAAGTAGAAAATAACATGGCTATATACAGGAAGTAGAAAATAACATGGCTATATACAGGAAGTAGAAAATAACATGGCTATATACAGGAAGTAGAAAATAACATGGCTATATACAGGAAGTAGAAAATAACATGGCTATATACAGGAAGTAGAAAATAACATGGCTATATACAGGAAGTAGAAAATAACATGGCTATATTGTCACGCTCGTTTACAGACGGGTCAGACCAAGGCGCAGCGTGATATGCGTACATGTTTATTGAATATCAAACAACGACAAAATAACCAACAAAACGACACGTGAAGTCCAAGGCAGCGCAGCACAGCACAACACAACACAACACAACACAACACAACACAACACAACACAACACAACACAACACAAACACAACACAACACAACACAACACAACACAACACAACACAACACAACACAACACAACACAACACAACACAACACAACACAACACAACACAACACAACACAACACAACAAACACAACACAACACAACACAACACAACACAACACAACACAACACAACACAACACAACACAAACACAACACAAACACAACACAACACAACACAACACAACACAACACAACACAACACAACACAAACAACACAACACAACACAACACAACACAACCAACACAAGATCCCACAACCCCACTAGTGCCAATAGGCTGCCTAAGTATGGTCCCCAATCAGAGACAACGAGCGACAGCTGCCTCTGATTGGGAACCACACCGGCCAACATAGATCTACACATACTAGACTGTACAACATGGACAAACACAGCAAGGAAAATACACACCCTGACTCAACATACAAGCGTCCTCTGAGTCAGGGTGTGACATATATACAGGAAGTAGAAAATAACATGGCTATATACAGGAAGTAGAAAATAAAATGGCTATATACAGGAAGTAGAAAATAAAATGGCTATATACAGGAAGTAGAAAATAACATGGCTATATACAGGAAGTAGAAAATAACATGGCTATATACAGGAAGTAGAAAATAACATGGGTATATACAGGAAGTAGAAAATAACATGGCTATATACAGGAAGTAGAAAATAACATGGCTATATACAGGAAGTTGAAAATAACATGGCTATATACAGGAAGTAGAAAATAAAATGGGTTTATAACCGAACTGAGACTGAGAGCACACAGCTGTGAGTTCAAAGACACTGAGGATCTAATGCTGAGGGACAAAATAGTGTTTAGCATCACAGATAGTGAGCTAAGAGAGAAACTCTTTCAGGTTCAACGCTAGCTAAGGCCGTAGATGCTACATCAGCCCAGGCTAAAGCTACGTCAGCTAGCAATAGCACATAACAGTTTTTATTCCATGCTATAGAAAAAAAGGTCCGCCATGCTAAGCAATCACGAGCACAGTCAGAACAAAGGCAAGCCGCGCGCTTAACCAGCAAGCAGCAGACAAAAACATACAAACCAATGAGGTGTCCTGCATTCAATGTTGAGTGTAAACAATTTGGCAAGAGAAATCACTTTGCAGCTGTGTGTAGGTCAGGGACAGATGTTGATCCTGTTGAAACAGAGGTCAAGGATAGTGGACATGTCGTTCATAGGTGCAGTGACACAAGCACGCAAAAAAAGGGTAGAGTCCAGTGTGTGGGTAGAGTCCAGTGAGTGGGTAGAGTCCAGTGAGTGGGTAGAGTCCAGTGTGTGGGTAGAGTCCAGTGAGTGGGTAGAGTCCAGTGTGTGGGTAGAGTCCAGTGTGTGGGTAGAGTCCAGTGTGTGGTAGAGTCCAGTGAGTGTGTGGGTAGAGTCCAGTGTGTGGGTAGAGGCCAGTGTGTGTGTAGAGTCCAGTGTGTGGGTAGAGTCCAGTGTGTGGGTAGAGTCCAGTGAGTGGGTAGAGTCCAGTGTGTGGGTAGAGTCCAGTGAGTGGGTAGAGTCCAGTGTGTGGGTAGAGTCCAGTGTGTGGTAGAGTCCAGTGAGTGTGTGGGTAGAGTCCAGTGTGTGGGTAGAGGCCAGTGTGTGTGTAGAGTCCAGTGTGTGGGTAGAGTCCAGTGTGTGGGTAGAGTCCAGTGTGGGGGTAGAGTCCAGTGTGTGGGTAGAGTCCAGTGTGTGGGTAGAGTCCAGTGTGAGGGTAGAGTCCAGTGTGTGCATAGAGTCCAGTGTGTGGGTAGAGTCCAGTGTGTGGGTAGAGTCCAGTGTGGGGGTAGGGTCCAGTGTGTGGGTAGAGTCCAGTGTGTGGTAGAGTCCAGTGTGTGGGTAGAGTCCAGTGTGTGGTAGAGTCCAGTGTGTGGGTAGAGTCCAGTGTGTGGGTAGAGTCCAGTGTGTGGGTAGAGTCCAGTGTGTGGTAGAGTCCAGTGTGTGGGTAGAGTCCAGTGTGTGGTAGAGTCCAGTGTGTGGGTAGAGTCCAGTGTGTGGGTAGAGTCCAGTGTGTGGTAGAGTCCAGTGTGTGGGTAGAGTCCAGTGTGTGGTTAGAGTCCAGTGTGTGGGTAGAGTCCAGTGTGGGGGTAGGGTCCAGTGTGTGGGTAGAGTCCAGTGTGTGGTAGAGTCCAGTGTGTGGGTAGAGTCCAGTGTGTGGTAGAGTCCAGTGTGTGGGTAGAGTCCAGTGTGGGGGGTAGAGTCCAGTGTGTGGTAGAGTCCAGTGTGGGGGTAGAGTCCAGTGTGTGGTAGAGTCCAGTGTGTGGTAGAGTCCAGTGTGTGGTAGAGTCCAGTGTGTGGTAGAGTCCAGTGTGTGGTAGAGTCCAGTGTGTGGTAGAGTCCAGTGTGTGGGTAGAGTCCAGTGTGTGGTAGAGTCCAGTGTGTGGTAGAGTCCAGTATGTGGTAGAGTCCAGTGTGTGGTAGAGTCCAGTGTGTGGTAGAGTCCAGTGTGTGGTAGAGTCCAGTGTGTGGGTAGAGTCCAGTGTGTGGTAGAGTCCAGTGTGTGGTAGAGTCCAGTGTGTGGGTAGAGTCCAGTGTGTGGTAGAGTCCAGTGTGTGGTAGAGTCCAGTGTGGGGACGCAGACCCAGGAATGCGGGGACGCAGACCCAGGAATATGGGGACAGAGACCCAGGAATATGGGGACGCAGACCCAGGAATATGGGGACGCAGACCCAGGAATATGGGGACGCAGCCCAGGAATATGGGGACGCAGACCCAGGAATATGGGGACGCAGACCCAGGAATATGGGGACGCAGACCCAGGAATATGGGGACGCAGACCCAGGAATACGGGGACGCAGCCCCAGGAATATGGGGACGCAGACCCAGGAATATGGGGACGCAGACCCAGGAATATGGGGACGCAGACCCAGGAATATGGGGACGCAGACCCAGGAATATGGGGACGCAGACCCAGGAATATGGGGACGCAGACCCAGGAATATGGGGACAGAGACCCAGGAATATGGGGACGCAGACCCAGGAATATGGGGACGCAGACCCAGGAATGCGGGGACAGAGACCCAGGAATGCGGGGACGCAGACCCAGGAATATGGGGACAGAGACCCAGGAATGCGGGGACGCAGACCCAGGAATATGGGGACGCAGACCCAGGAATATGGGGACAGAGACCCAGGAATATGGGGACGCAGACCCAGGAATATGGGGACGCAGACCCAGGAATATGGGGACAGAGACCCAGGAATATGGGGACAGAGACCCAGGAATATGGGGACGCAGACCCAGGAATATGGGGACGCAGACCCAGGAATGCGGGGACAGAGACCCAGGAATGCGGGGACAGAGACCCAGGAATGTGAAGACGCAGCACCAGGAATTTGGGGACGCAGCCCCAGGAATATGGGGACGCAGACCCAGGAATATGGGGACGCAGACCCAGTTCTCCCTCATGTGATTCATCTTATAACAGTTCAACAATAAATCAGTTTTTATTCTCTTTCTCTTGCTATTTCCTTTTTTATTGTCTCTTCTGTTCTGTCTCAATAAAACCCTGGTCTTCTGTTCCGTCTCAATAAAACCCTGGTCTTCTGTCCCTTCTGTTCTGTCTCAATAAAACCCTGGTCTTCTGTCCCTTCTGTTCTGTCTCAATAAAACCCTGGTCTTCTGTCCCTTCTGTTCTGTCTCAATAAAACCCTGTTATTATTTTCCTTCTGTTCTGTCTCAATAAATCCCTGGTCTTCTGTCCCTTCTGTTCTGTCTCAATAAAACCCTGGTCTTCTGTCCCTTCTGTTCTGTCTCAATAAAACCCTGGTCTTCTGTCCCTTCTGTTCTGTCTCAATAAAACCCTGGTCTTCTGTCCCTTCTGTTCTGTCTCAATAAAACCCTGTTATTATTTTCCTTCTGTTCTGTCTCAATAAAACCCTGGTCTTCTGTCTCTTCTGTTCTGTCTCAATAAAACCCTGGTCTTCTGTCTCTTCTGTTCCGTCTCAATAAAACCCTGGTCTTCTGTCTCTTCTGTTCTGTCTCAATAAAACTCTGGTCTTCTGTCCCTTCTGTTCTGTCTCAATAAAACCCTGGTCTTCTGTCTCTTCTGTTCTGTCTCAATAAAACCCTGGTCTTCTGTCTCTTCTGTTCTGTCTCAATAAAACTCTGGTCTTCTGTCCCTTCTGTTCCTTCTGGGCTGCCATACTTTAATCTGATCCAAATTTTACTACCGTATACATCTGTGTTGGCGAAGTGTTGGCCACCACCCTGCTTGGGTTTCCATAACAACCGTCATCAAGACAGTTGCCATCTGCCGTGTGTCAATTAGCTGTGAGAGAAAGATGCACGGCACACACACGCAAGCACACGCATGCACGGCACACACACGCAAACACACGCATGCACGGCACACACACGCAAACACACGCATGCACGGCACACACACGCAAACACACGCATGCACGGCACACACACGCAAACACACGCATGCACGGCACACACACGCAAACACACGCATGCGCGGCACACACACGCAAACACACGCACACCACCTGTCTCTGTGGTGTGAACGTGTCATATGCTTGAATAGGAGGATGTATCAATTAAGTGTTTTAATAGAACATATCCCCCCTCTCTCTCTCTCTCTCTCTCTCTCTCTCTCTCTCTCTCTCTCTCTCTCTCTCTCTCTCTCTCGCTCTCTCTCAATTTCAATTTAATTCAAAGGGCTTTATTGGCATGGGAAACATACACTGAGTGTACAAAACATTATGAACACCTGCTATTTCCATGACATAGACTGACCAGGTGAGTCCAGGTGAAAGATATGATCCTTTATTGATGTCACTTTTTAAATCCACTACAATCAGTGTAGATGAAGGAGAGGAGACGGGTTAAATAATGATTTTTAAGCCTTGAGATAATTGAGACATGGATTATGTATGTGTGCCATTCAGAGGGTGAACGGGCAAGACAAAAGATTCAAGTGCCTTTGAACGGGGTATGGTAGTAGATGCCAGGCACACCGGTTTATGTCAAGAACTGCAACGCTGCTGGGTTTTTCACGCTCAACAGTTTCCTGTGTGTATCAAGAATGGTCCACCACCCAAAGGACATCCAGCCAACCTGACACAACTATGGGAAGCACTGGAGTCAACATGGGCCAGCATCCCTGTGGAACGCTTTTGACACCTTGTAGAATCCATGCCCCGACAAACTGATGCTGTTCTGAGGGCAAATGGGAGGGGTGGGGGGGGGGGGGGGGGGGGGGGGGGTGTTGTAACAATGTGCAAATGGTGTTTGTGGTTCACTGTTTGCCCTTTTCTCATGGCAACAGGTCACAAATACTGCCTCTGTGATGGCACACTGTGGTATTTCACTTAACCCTCTAAAGTATAAGCCCTGTCTATAGAGAGTTTCTTGTAAAATAACAATGTCTGTATTTCCAGGTTCCTGCTCTGCAGCTCCAAAATGCAGGTGTTTCAGCCTAGCTCAGTGCTTTCTGTGGTGGTGGGGCAGCCAGCTCAGTGCTTTCTGTGGTGGAGGGGCAGCCAGCTCAGTGCTTTCTGTGGTGGAGGGGCAGCCAGCGGAAAATACAGAGCGTAGGGGTTGGTAATGTTCTCTAGTTGCGCCGTGATTGGCTCAGCGTTCTGTCACTCATGGGGACACTACGTCACCGCAAAATCTACAGGGAGAGCTAAGCAGTTCAAGCCCATTTGGGTGCTGCCATAGATTTACATTAGAAGTGCCCATCCAAGAAGGCTCAAGGTCATTGGCCACAGAGAAAATGACGTGAAATCACGTTATATCTACCGTAGCTTCGATTGGACTGATCATGTCAACATCATCATCATGAATCAAGTCGACAATATTCTGGCAAATCCTTTTCAATCCTTGTCATATGAAGATAAATTTGAGATAAAACGTATCGGTGCTCATCAGCCATTGGACATAAACATTACACAACAAGTTGGAAATCGCAAATTCAACAATGAGTGGTTTGGAAGGAATCAGTGGCTAACTGCAAGCGTTGCAAAGCAATCAGTAGCCTGCTATTCAGTGGAGTGGATGTGTGGTCCAAGTCTGGGTTTAAGGGTCTCGTTTCCAAGCTTAAAAGGATAAACATTCACATGCAACACCACGGGCCAGAAAAGGTGGAATACATTGGCCAAGCTGTCAATCCAGCATAACTTCTGCCGCGTTCAAAACAACTGGAAAATTGGAACTGGGAAATCTCAGACTACAGTGAGTTCAAGACAAAAAAATGAGCTCCGACTGAGAAGATACGTTTTGATCGGTCATCCAACTCGGAATTCCAAGTCGGGAACTCGGGCCTCTTTCTAGAGCTCCGACCTGAAGATCACTGACGTCATGATTCGACCTTGTTTTTTTCAGAGTTCCCAGTGGTCTTGAAAGCCCCATAAATCCAGAGAATGCCAGACTTTGATGACAAAGTTTAATGACAAAATTTGCCCATGAAGGACCGCCGCGCCACCTTCCTGTTCAAGTGAGCACAGCCCAACAAGGTGAGTCCAAAAATGTATTGTATGCTGCTGCATAAATGATGTAATATGCCAGGGAGATATGTATACTGAAGCTAAGAAAGTAATACTAAGTGTATGTTGTGTAGTAAGCTGTTAGTAGCCCATGTGCCTCACACTAATAATTTGGTCCCTTTCCCCCTCATAACTTAGCCTACTGTTCTGACTTGGTGGTGCACATGTAGCCTATAGCCTGTTTTAGAGAAATGTCATCATCTAATATTATAAGAGCTTTCATTGTCTGCTTATATGCCCCCTTTATTTATCCTACGGTTCTGACTTGGTGTACAGGGAGAACACTGTAAGAACGACCCATGTTCTGAATTCTGTCGCTGTACTGTACATTTCAAAAGTGCTGAACAAATAGTTATATTGATTACGTCCGTCTTAGCTCGCTCATTTAATGTCTTAATCGAAATTACGGATTGCCTCTTATCCGCTCATTGTTCCCTTATGCCATAGTTTGTACATCTCAATTGTCAGTGGAAACCACATTTGTTCAAGCAAGTCAGCCCATACCAGCTATGTTTTTTAAAAAGGCAGTAAATTAGGCTGAATGAACTGTTTCGCTGCCAGACAAGGATCCACTGAAAGTCAAGTGTAGTAAGGATTCACTCCATGGTGCTGAAAAGAAAGCTCTGCTGTTGGGACAGCTTTATGGAGGCCCTAACAGTTTGTGGGCACCGTTTGTCACCGATAAAGTGCAATTAATGTATTGTTTAGTGTTGTTTGTGGCTTTGCTGGCATGTATCCAAAAAATGTTTTGGGGGAGTTTGATTGACATGCTAAAATCACCACTGATAGTTACAGTGGGGAGAACAAGTATTTGATACACTGCCGATTTTGCAGGTTTTCCTACTTACAAAGCATGTAGAGGTCTGTAATTTTTATCATAGGTACACTTCAACTGTGAGAGGCGGAATCTAAAACAAAAATCCAGAAAATCACATTGTATGATTTTTAAGTAATTAATTTGCATTTTATTGCATGACATAAGTATTTGATACATCAGAAAAGCAGAACTTAATATTTGGTACAGAAACCTTTGTTTGCAATTACAGAGATCATACGTTTCCTGTAGGTCTTAAACAGGTTTGCACACACTGCAGCAGGGATTTCGGCCCACTCCTCCATACAGACCTTCTCCAGATCCTTCAGATTTCGGTGCTGTCTCTGGGCAATACGGACTTTCAGCTCCCTCCAAAGATTTTCTATTGGGTTCAGGTCTGGAGACTGGCTAGGCCACTCCAGGACCTTGAGATGCTTTTTACGGAGCCACTCTTTAGTTGCCCTGGCTGTGTGTTTCGGGTCGTTGTCATGCTGGAAGACCCAGCCACGACCCATCTTCAATGCTCTTACTGAGGGAAGGAGGTACATGGCCCCATCCATCCTCCCCTCAATACGGTGCAGTCGTCCTGTCCCCTTTGCAGAAAAGCATCCCCAAAGAATGATGTTTCCACCTCCATGCTTCACGGTTGGGATGGTGTTCTTGGGGTTGTACTCATCCTTCTTCTTCCTCCAAACACGGCGAGTGGGGTTTAGACCAAAAAGCTCAATTTTTGTCTCATCCATGACGGCGTAGTGTGTTACTTTGAGACTGTGGTCCCAGCTCTCTTCAGGTCATTGACCAGGTCCTGCCGTGTAGTTCTGGGCTGATCCCTCACCTTCCTCATGATCATTGATGCCCCACAAGGTGATATCTTGCATGGAGCCCAAGTCCGAGGGTGATTGACAGTCATCTTGAACTTCTTCCATTTTCTTATAATTGCGCCAACAGTTGTTGCCTTCTCACCAAGCTGCTTGCCTATTGTCCTGTAGCCCATCCCAGCCTTGTGCAGGTCTACAATTTTATCCCTGATGTCCTTACACAGCTCTCTGGTCTTGGCCATTGTGGAGAGGTTGGAGTCTGTTTGATTGAGTGTGTGGACAGGTGTCTTTTATACAGGTAACGAGTTCAAACAGGTGCAGTTAATACAGGTAATGAGTGGAGAACTGGAGGGCTTTTTAAAGAAAACTAACAGGTCTGTGAGAGCCGGAATTCTTACTGGTTGGTAGGTGATCAAATACTTATGTCATGCAATAAAATGCAAATTAATTACTTAAAAATCATACAATGTGATTTTCTGGATTTTTGTTTTAGATTCCGCCTCTCACAGTTGAAGTGTACCTATGATAAAAATTACAGACCTCTACATGCTTTGTAAGTAGGAAAACCTGCAAAATTGTCAGTGTATCAAATACTTGTTCTCCCCACTGTATATAGTCTCTGGGGCAGATCAGACCAGATTAGAGGATTTGCTGTAGATGAGATTCAAGAGGACCAATAATGAGACAGAAATTAAAGTTCTAAACTTGACAGGATCAAAATCCCCCCAACAGGAAGGAAGTCTAGAAAACATTCACAAAGTCTGAAACAACAAGGTGTTTCCCTCAGGCCTTAGAGCAGTTCTGAAGGGACCTGGGGATTTACCAGCGGATATTACTCTGCTTCTGCTTCCCAAATGGCACACTATTCCCTATGTAGTGCTCTACTTTTGGAAGGGCCCTGTGGGCACTATGGGCCCTTGTCAAAATTAATGCACTAAATATGGAATAGGGTGCCCTATTCCGTATATAGTGCACTACTATTCCCTGTAGTTATTGTTTACAGCTGCCTGATGCTACACAGTCTCTTCCTGTAGTTGTTGTCTACTGCTGCCTGCTGCTAAACAGTCTCTTCCTGTAGTTGTTGTCTACTGCTGCCTGCTGCTAAACAGTCTCTTCCTGTAGTTTTGTCTACTGCCTGCCTTGCTGCTAAACAGTCTCTTCCTGTAGTTGTTGTCTACTGCTGCCTGCTGCTAAACAGTCTCTTCCTGTAGTTGTTGTCTACTGCTGCCTGCTGCTAAACAGTCTCTTCCTGTAGTTGTTGTCTACTGCTGCCTTCTGCTAAAACATCCTTCCTGTAGTTGTTGTCTACTGCTGCCTGCTGCTAAACAGTCTCTTCCTGTAGTTGTTGTCTACTGCTGCCTCTGTCTAACAGTCTCTTCCTGTAGTTGTTTGTCTACTGCTGCCTTCTGCTAAACATCTCTTCCTGTAGTTGTTGTCTACTGCTTCCTTCTGCTAAACAGTCTCTTCCTGTAGTTGTTGTCTACTGCTGCTGCTGCTAAACAGTTCTCTTCCTGTGTGTTGTCTACTGCTGCCTCTGCTAAACAGTCTCTTCCTGTAGTTGTTGTCTACTGCGGCCTTCTGCTAAACAGTCTCTTCCTGTAGTTGTTGTCTACTGGCTGGCCTCTGCTGAACGTCTCTTCCTTAGTTGTTGTCTACTGCTTCCTTCTGCTAAACAGTCTCTTCCTGTAGTTGTGTTGTCTACTGCTTGCCTTGGCTGCTAAACAGTCTCTTCCTGTAGTTGTTGTCTACTGCTGCCTCTGCTAAACAGTTCTCTTCCTGTAGTTGTTGTCTACTGCTGCCTTCTGCTAAACAGTCTCTTCTGTATTGTTGTCTACTGCTGCCTGCTGCTAAACAGTCTCTTCCTGTAGTTGTTGTCTACTGCCTGCCTTCTGCTAAACGTCTCTTCCTGTAGTTGTTGTCTACTGCTGCCTTCTGCTAAACAGTCTCTTCCTGTAGTTGTTGTCTACTGCTGACTTCTGCTAAACAGTCTCTTCCTGTAGTTGTTGTCTACTGCTGCCCTCTGCTAAACAGTCTCTTCTTGTAGTTGTTGTCTACTGCTGCTGCTGCTAAACAGTCTCTTCCGGTAGTTGTGTCTACTGCGTCCTTCTGCTAAACAGTCTCTTCCTGTAGTTGTTGTCTACTGCTGCCTTCTGCTACACAGTCTCTTCCTGTAGTTGTTGTCTACTCTGCCTGCTGCTAAACAGTCCTCTTCCTGTAGTTGTTTGTCTACTGCTGCTCTGCTAAACAGTCTCTTCCTGTACGTTGTTGGTCTCACGTTGCCTTCTGCTACTGCTGCCTTCTGCTAAACAGTCTCTTCCTGTTAGTTGTTGTCTACTGCGCTTCTGCTAACCAGTCTCTTCCTGTAGTTGTTGTCTACTGCTGCCTGATGCTAAACAGTCTCTTCCTGTAGTTGTGTGTCTACTGCTGCCTGATGCTAAACAGTCTCCTTCCTGTAGTTGTTGTCTACTGCTGCCTTCTGCTAAACAGTCTCTTCCTGTAGTTTGTTGTCTACTGCTGCCTTCTGCTAAACAGTCTCTCCTAGTTGTTGTCTACTGCTGCCTTCTGCTAAACAGTCTCTTCCTGTAGTTGTTGTCTACTGCTGCCTTCTGCTAAACAGTATCTTCCTGTAGTTGTTGTCTACTGCTGCCTGCTGCTTTGTGTGTTTTTTATTTAACGTCTGCTCAGCCCACATGACCACATACTCTATATATGTAACGTCTACAATAACTATGTATGTATTCTATGATCCTTCCATTCTATGGAATGTCCACCGCCATCACATGTCATGTCTTCTAAAATGTTTTACATATTTCTTCAGTGATAGACTGAACGGGTAAGGTTAACTTGTATTATATACAAATAATGACCAACGAAATCCAACTTATCACATGGAACGTGCACGGGCACAATAATAAATTGTAAAAAAGCATTTGGTTCTCGAA
>LR778275.1:51088387-51095887 GCA_902810595.1 Coregonus sp. 'balchen' | reverse complement strand
TAAAAATATTGTATAAGTGTCATATTTGTCAAATTTGTCAAAGCAAAAATATACACAGATAATTCATTATCTGATGAAAATTGCTTTAGAAAGGGGCACAAGACTGGGATGTTCCGTCTCACCACTCCTGTTTGCACTGGCAATTGAACCGCTTGCAGAAAGAATTAGACAGGACCCAAACGTAACAGGTATCAGTATTGCTAAACATGAATATAAACTAAAATTATTTGCAGATGATCTCCTGATATACAGTACCTGACCAATATTGAAATACCTGGCCAATATTTTCAGAATACTCAAAAATCTCAGGATATAAAATTAACGTGAGAAAACTTTTTGTTGTTGTCATTTAGCAGAAGCTCTTATCCAGAGCGACTTACAGTTAGTGAGTGCATACATTTCCATACTGGCCCCCCCGTGGGAAACAAACCCACAACCCTGGCGTTGCAAGCGCCATGCTCTACCAACTGAGCTACACGGTGGATTGTATTAGAATAAATCCTGATCTACAGAAATCCTTTAACCACACAAAAAATATATACTTAGGATGCTTAATAAGTGACAACAAACAACAGATATATAAAGATAATTTTATTCCATTACTCAACAATATGAAAGCGGATCTAATTAAATGGAATAATCGTCCCATAAATCATACAGGTATTTATTTTTGATAATACCAATTACCCCACTGAAGACATTCTTTTTTAAAAAGCATACTCGGTCATAACAGACTTTATTTGGGCAAATAAAACTCATAGAATATGTCTGAGGGTGGTTTTAACCTTGGAATTGAATCAACTCTCTACCCAAGGCTTTAAGTTGCGACATATTGTTAAATGCACTAAAGAGAACATTATTAGCCCAGAATTTTTTTTGTGTTATTACATTCAACCAGAAATTACTTTTGAATGTCAGAGCGGCGGTAACTCACCAGCATTCCGACCAGAAATACAACTTTCCCGAATTGGATCTTTTGCTCACACCCCCCAAGGCAATTTAATTTATCCCAGAGGCTGCTCCAAGACGCCGCCGATGGAGAAGAGGTATTCGGAGTGGACTTCTAGTCCGACTCAGGAGGCGTACACAACATCCACCGCTTCCGAGTATATTACTCGCTAATGTTCAGTCCCTGGACAATAAATTAGACGAGCTCAGGGCGAGGATCTCCTTCCAGAGAAACATCAGGGACTGATACATACTCTGTTTCATGGAATCATGGCTCTCTCCGGATATACTGTCCCCGTCCATACAGCCAACTGGGTTCTCAGTACATTCGCTCGGACAGGAATAAGGAACTCTCCAGGAAGAAGAAAGGCGGGGGTGTATGTTTCATGATTAACCACTCATGGTGTGATTGTGTTAACGTACAGGAACTCAAGTCCCTTTGTTCTCCTGACCTAGAATACCTCACAATCAAATGCCGACTGTATTACCTCCCAAGAGAATTCTCTTCGGTTATAGTCCCGGCCGTGTATATTCCCCCTCAAGCCGATACCACGACGGCCCTCAAGGAGCTACACTGGACTTTATGCAAACTGGAAACCACATATCCTGAGGCCGCATTTATTCTAGCTGGCTTTAACAAAGCAAATCTGAGGAAAACGCTACCGAAGTTCTATCAACACATTGCCTGTAGTACTCACGCTTCAAAAACTCTCAACCATTGTTACTCTCCCTTCCGGGATGGCTACAAGGCCCTCCAATGCCCTCCCTTCGGCAAATCAGATAAGGACTCCATTCTGCTCCTCCCTTCCTATAGGCAGAAACTCAAACAAGAAGTACCCATGCTAAGGTCTATTCAATGCTGATCTGACCAATCGGAATCCATGCCTTAAGATTGTTTCGATCACGTGGACTGGGATATGTTCCGGGCTGCCTCTGAGAATAACATTGATGTATACACTTACACGGTGAGTGAGTTCATCAGGAAGTGAATAGGGGATGTTGTTCCCACTGTGAATATTAAAACCTACCCAAACCAAAAACCATGGATAGATGGCAGCATTCGCGCAAAACTGAAAGGAGCGAACAACTGCATTCAAGCTAAACACCTTCTTCGCCCGCTTTGAGGATAACACAGTGCCACCGATGCGGCCCGTGCCCAAGGAATGTAGGCTCTCGTTCTCTGTGGCAGACGTGAGTAAGACATTTAAGCGTGTTAACCCTCGCGAGGCTGCCGGCCCAGACGACATCCCTCAGAGCATGCGCAGACCAGCTGGCTGGAGTGTTTATGGACATATCCAATCTCTCCCTATCCCCACTTGCTTCAAGATGTCCACCATTGTTCTTGTACCCAAGAAAGCAAAGGTAACTGAACTAAATGACTTTCGCCCCGTAGCACTCACTTCTGTCATCAATGAAGTGCTTTGAGAGGCAAGTTAAGGATCATATCACCTCAGCCCCCCCCCCCCCCTGTACTCTCATGGGTTTATAGCCCCCCCCCCCCCCCCCCCCCTGACCTCAGGTTATAGCCCCCCCCTCCCCTCTGTACTCTCAGGGTATATCCCCCCCCCTACTCTCAGGTTTATGTCCCCCCCCCCCTACTGTACTCTTCAGTTATAGCCACCCCCCCACCCCCTACTCTCAGGGCTCTAGGCTAACCCCCCGCCCCCTTGACTCTCGGGTTCTGACTTAAAGCCACCCCCCCCCCCCTCTTACTTCAGGGTATTTTACATCAGAGCCCCCCCCTCTGACTTTTCAGGGTATATAATAGTCCCCCCCCCCCCCCCCCCCCTCTTACTCTCAGGGTTTAGCCACACCACCCCCCCTCTGTAATCAGTTTAACTATTGCACCCCCCCCCCCACCTGTTACTCCAGGTTTATACCGCCCCCCCCCCACCCTCTTAACTAGGGTTTATATGCCATCTGGTTAATTTAATCTGAGGTGGAAACTCTTCTACTAAACCCAGGTATATAGCCACCCCCCCCCACCTCTTAAAATCTCAGGGTTTAATTCCACCCCCCATCACCTCTCTAACCGGGTTTATAACAATCTGGATAATTTAATCTGAGGTGGAACATTTCTCTAATCTCAGGGTTTATAGCCAATCTGGATACTTTAATCTGAGGTGGCATGGTACTCTCATTTTCCCCCCCCCGTATCCAGTTCCCCCACCCCCTCTACTCTCAGGTTTACACCCCCCCCCCCCCCCCTCTATTTTATTAGGCCCCCCCCCCCACCCCTGATCTTTGCCCCCCCCCCCCCCTCTTTACTCCCCACCCCCCCCCCCCCACCCTTAATCTCGGGGTTTTGCCCACCTGTTATTTATCTGAGGTGACTTCTCTAATCCCAGGTTATAGCCCCCCCCCCCACCTCTCTAATCTCAGGGTTTATAGCCACCCCCCCCCCCTCTACTCAGGGTTTTAGATCGGATATTTATCGGGTTTCTCTAATCTCAGTTACCCCATCTGTTTATCTGAGGTGGAACATTTCTCAACTCAGGCTTTATAGCCCCCCCCCCCCCCACCTCTCTAATCTCAGGGTTTATAACCACCCCCCCCACCTCTCTAATCCCAGGGTTTATAGCCAATCTGGATAATTTAATCTGAGGTGGAACATTTCTCTAATCTCAGGGTTTATAGCCCACCCCCCCCCCCCTGTACTCTCAGGTTTAATAGCCCCCCCCCCCCCCCCCCCCTCTGTACTCTCAGGGTTTATATCCCCCCCCCTCCCCTCTGTACTCTCAGGGTTTATAGCCCCCCCCCCCGTACTCTCAGGGTTTATAGCCCCCCCCCCCCCCCTCTGTACTCTCAGGGTTTATAGCCACCCCCCCCCCCCCCGTACTCTCAGGGTTTATAGCCCCCCCCCCCCTCTGTACTCTCAGGGTTTATAGCCCCCCCCCCCCCCCCCCCCCCCCCTCTGTACCTCTCAGGGTTTATAGCCACCCCCCCCCCCCCCCCCCCCACCTCTGTAATCTCAGGGTTTATAGCCAATCTGGTTAATTTAATCTGAGGTGGAACATTTCTCTAATCCCAGGGTTTATAGCCACCCCCCCCACCTCTCTAATCTCAGGGTTTATAGCCACCCCCCCCCACCTCTCTAATCTCAGGGTTTATAGCCAATCTGGATAATTTAATCTGAGGTGGAACATTTCTCTAATCTCAGGGTTTATAGCCAATCTGGATAATTTAATCTGAGGTGGAACATTTCTCTAATCTCAGGGTTTATAGCCACCCCCCCCCCCCACCTCTCTAATCTCAGGGTTTATAGCCACCCCCCCCACCTCTCTAATCCCAGGGTTTATAGCCAATCTGGATAATTTAATCTGAGGTGGAACATTTCTCTAATCTCAGGGTTTATAGCCACCCCCCCCACCTCTCTAATCCCAGGGTTTATAGCCCCCCCCCCCCCCCCCCCCCCCCCCCCCACCTCTCTAATCCCAGGGTTTATAGCCAATCTGGCCCACACAGTAGAATGACTGGATGGTGGCCCAAAAAGCGAGGCTAAATCCCATTTGGCACCCTATTCCCTATACACTGCACTACTTTTGCCCATAACAGTGCTAGCTAGGAGTAGGAGAGGAGTTGATCCATTATATTGTGGTTTGAACCGAAGGAGAGAGAAAAAGAGAGAAAAAACAAGTCATATCAAATCTCCATGGAAACAAATGAGGTCCAAAGAACAGGCATGGAGGCTACTGGGCCGTGGAGGCTCCATCACTGTTGGCCCTGGCTGTCTGTTAGTTAGCTCCACTGACTCCTCAACTGTGTCCCACATGGCACCCTATTCCCTACATAGTGCCCCTAAGGGCCCTGGTCAAAAGTAGTGCACTACATAGGGAATAGGGTGCCATTCGGGACACATATAAAGACATAACATATGGACACTGTATAAAAGCCTCCGGGGCTGGGCAGCTCACTCACCCTGTTTTCCCCAGCCAGAAACATTTGGAACGGGCCAGTGAAGTGGAGAAGAAAGGGTATTTTTGGGCAGAGAGAACCAGGGAGAAAGGACCCAGGTGCACTGGCAAGGCAGAAGGCACGGAGTGGAAGAAAGAAAGGAAGAAAGAGGAGAGGAGTTGCTCCAGTTCTGTTGAGGGCATGTCCTTTAGTTCAGACAGTCACACATCAAAAGACCCCTAACTCCTTCCTTCCTTCCTTCCTTCCTTCCTTCCTTCCTTCCTTCCTTCCTTCCTTCCTTCCTTCCTTCCTTCCTTCCTTCCTTCCTTCCTTCCTTCCTTCCATTCTTTCTTTCTGTCTTTCTTTCTTTCTTTTACATGTTAGAATCACCTTTGGCAGTGATTACAGCTGTGTCTTTCTGGGTAAGTCTATAAGAGTTTTCCACACTTGGATTGTTCAACATTTGCCCATTATTATTTTCAAAATTCTTCAACCTTTGCCGAATTGGTTGTTGATCATTGCTAGACAACCATTTTCAGGTCTTTCCATAGATTTTCAAGCAGATTTAAGTCAAAACTTTCTTCTTAGTGAGCAACTCCAGTGTAGATTTGGCCTTGTGTTTTAGGTTATTGTCCTGCTGAAAGGTTAATTCATTTCCCAGTGTCTGGTGGAAGGCAGACTGAACCAGGCTAAACCCTGATTTTGGATTTTAGGATTTTAGCACTTACCTCCATTCAGTTTATTTTTATCCTACAAAAACTCCCCAGTCGTTAATGATTACAAGCATACCCATAACATGATGCAGCAAACACTATGCTTCAAAATGTGGAGAATGGTACTCAGTAATGTGTTGTATTGGATTTGCCCCAAACACAAGACTTTGTATTCAGAACAAAAAAGTTAATTGCTTTGCCCAATTTTTGGCAAACAGGATGCATGTTTTGGAATATTTTTATTCTGTACAGGCGTCCTTTTTTTTCACTCTGTCAATTAGGTTAGTATTGTGGAGTAACTACAATGTTGTTGATCCATCCTCAGTTTTCTCCTATCACAGCCATTAAACTCTGTAACTGTATAAATCAAATCAAATCAAATGTATTTATATAGCCCTTTTTTCATCAGCAGATGTCACTAAGTGCAGAAACAGCCTAAACCCGCAAACAGAAAGCAATGCAGATATAAAAGTCACCATTGGCCTCATGGTGAAATCCCTGAGCGGTTTCCTTCCTCTCCGGCAACTGAGTTAGGAAGGACGCCTGTATGTTGTAGTGACTGGGTGTATCGATACACCACCCAAAGTGTAATTAATAACTTCACCATACTCAAAGGGTTATTTTACCCATCTACCAATAGGTGCCCTTCTTTGCGAGGTGCCCTTCTTTTTCTAAGTTTATAGGCACCCTTTCCGTTTTTTACAATCCATGATCTTGGCTGTCTAACTGATGACGGAGTGATGACAGGTGATGCTGCGTTTGACTTTGAATGTGAGTTTGAGTAACCTCAGCTCAGCCATCTTGGGGCCGGGCGTTGCCCACTGATCAGCCATCTTGGGGCCGGGCGTTGCCCACTGATCAGCCAAAGGCTCATTATAGAACAGAGAAATTCGTACAAAAACGTAAAAAAAAAAAACCTGTTACCTGTTTGTTATTAAAAATTTCATTTGAGACTCTCATAGCCACCACACCAGAGCCAGAGTACAGTATCATGAGCGCTGCGCTACCGGAGCTATCATCCTTAACACTGGTGCAGAGGAATGAAATGGTGGATCCAACCATATAAATCCCATCCCTATACTAGGGAGTTTTAAGATAAAACGTAAGAAATGATTGTTGGGGAAAATGCTTTAAACACGGCACAGGCTTAAAGAAAGTAGAAATGGTTTATGGGGGAAATGCTTTAACACCTGCACAGGCTTAAAGACAGTTAACAATGGTTTATGGGGAAAATACTTTCATTCTTAAATTAAAGAAGTTGTGGAACCACCAAAACACTTCCTAGAGGCTGGTCGCCCGGCCAAACTGAGCAATCAGGGGAGAAGGGCCTTGGTCAGGGAGGTGACCAAGAACCCGATGGTCACTCTGACAGAGCTCCCAGAGTTCCTCTGTGGAGAAGGGAGAGCCTTCCAGAGGACAAACCATCTCGCAGCTGTCACGGATTCAGCCGAGGCTGCTCCCTCCTCCTTGCTCGGGCAGGCTTTCGGCGTTCGTTCGTCCCCCGGAGTACTAGCTGCTGCCGATCGATGTTTCAGTGTTTGTCTTGTTTAGAGTTCGTTTATTGTCATACACACTGTTTCACATTATGTTTGATTGTGTTCCCTTTAATACCCTCTGTGTCTCATTGTGTATTGTGCGTTATTGTTTTGGTCTTTGCGGCAGTTGCCTTTGTGTGCGGGTTTTGTTATTTTTCCCTTGCTGTTCGAGGTTGCCAGTGTACTTTGTTTTGTTGCACTGTATCTAGTAAAAGTTCTGCCAGTAGCTCGGTGTCCTGCTCTGACTTCGCCTACCGCATACACGTCGCCCTGACAGAATAACGCACCTATTAGACATGGAGTCAGCAGGATCGGCGGTGCCAGCTGGATCAATAGAAGAGCGCGTAAGAACAACAAGCGGCATGATCCAGGCTCTCGGTGGGGGTGGGAAAAACCGTGGACAGGAAAGA